>JAYEVD010000739.1:0-81252 GCA_036346405.1 Phyllostachys edulis | reverse complement strand
GAGTTCCAGCTGCCTCATCTAGGGATCGGTCTCCGATCGATTACAATCCGCACCTTCCCGAGAAGACGCCATGAATCAATCACGAGGTTGTCGAGCCTTCTCATGGGCTCCAAGTCGTGCGTTAGCCTGGCTTTCCGACCAGCCAACTTGGACAAATTCAATGGAACTCAAAACCCATTGGAATTTCTCCAAATATATACCACCGCTATCGTAGCTGCTGTGGCGATGAGAATGTAATGGCCAACTATTTACCCAGGTGCTCGAAGGGTCCGCGGCCGTGGTTGTTAAACTTACCGGCCGGATCCATATATACTTGGGAACAACTCAGGATCTTCTCGATTGCCAACTTCTGTGGCACGACGATCGCTCGAAGGAGGACGATCTCCACGTAATCCGGCAGGATCCGGATGAGACTTTACGCCAATATATCAAGAGGTTCACCAGTTCAGTAACTCTATACCCAAGTCGCAGAGTCCTCTCGTTATTCAAAGCTTTTAAAAGCAGGTCTAAGGAATCGGCGGTTTACGGAGGACATAGCAATGAACCCTCCAAGAACAACCGCTGAGCTTTTTGATATGGCGGACAAATATGCCATCGCTAGTGAAGCAATCGAGTGGTGTGAAGCCATCGATCGGAAGACAAGATTCCCAAACCGGCTCGACAAACAGAGAAAAAAGAACAAGAAGTCTCTCAAGAAGAAAAAGAACCGCAGACAGAACGACAAAGAAGTCCTCGCTGCCGAGCACAAGATTAGGAAGGGCAAGAAGGACTATGCCTGGTCGAAGCAAAGCAAAAGTTCCGACCAAGGATTCTGCATTTAATAAGAAGTGGTCCACTTCACCAGACGAGTAGGCATGATCTGCGCACTGCCGTGTCTGGCGTAAGAAAGCGGAGGATTATTATGCGGGTAAGGACCATTTCCAACAATACAGAACATGGAGAAACGAGCTCCAAAAGGACAAGGATGGCGGCGAGGAGATGGAGTACCGGATCCCCAACACACAATCAACATGATTTTTGGAGGATCTTCTTCATACGAGTCCAGACGCCATCCAAGGCCATGGAGCGGAGGTCAACCTCGTCAATCTCCAACTGTAATCAAGCACTCAAGTGGCTCGGACACCGCATTTCTTCAAAGAAACGATCGCACCATCCCATCGACTCGACCGTAGGTTCCCCATCGCCGTTGAACCAACTATTAATAATTGTCAAGTTAATCGGGTCTTAGTGGATGGGGTAGTTCCTTGAATATATTATTTGTAGGAGCTTTAGAAGAAATGCGAGGTCCCCATGTCAAAGGTGAAACCTGCGTGAAATATGCTTTTCATGGCATAGTTTCGGTTCTACCGCTAAACCGATAGGACAAGTTTCCTACCGTGACGTTTGGAAAACCCGACAATTTCCAACAGAGAAGATCCCGCTTGATGTAGTAAACTTGAATCCAAGATACAACGGAATCCTCGATCGACCAAAGATTAGCAAAATTCTTGATAGCCACGCATTACGGTTATCAAAGTTTGAAAATGCCGGGCCAAAGGAGTCATCACAATTCGAGGAGATCGTAAAATGGCTTACGATGCGATCGAAATCCTTTGCAATTGTTGATGAACTTCCGCCGAGAGAGGTTAATCCGTCTCCCATGCGTGTCAAGCACTCGAAGCCAAAGATGACGCCCAAACCATCCGACTGCATCAAGGAGGTACTACTCGACAAAAGCGCTTCTCGACACGGCGTCAAGTCGTCACATGGGTCAGACAACCAGATCCAACCGCCGCAAGATTCTGGTGGGGCAAGACTCGACCCTAAATAGGAAGAGTCGCTCGTCTCCTTCCTCCGAGCAAATCAAGACGTGTTTGCTTGCAAGCGTCCGATATGCCCTCGAGTCCCCGGGAGGTGATCGAGCATGTGCTTGCTCTCCACCGATAAAAACCGATCAAGCGTAAACTACGACGTTTTGCACCGATCGAAGGAAGCAATCCAATGGAGATTGACAAGCTTCTCGGAGCGAGGATTTATTCGTGAAGTCGACCACCCACAAAGGGCTTGCTAATCCTGTAATGGTTAGGAAAAATAATGGGAAATGGCGAATGTGTATCGACTTTACGATCTTAATAAAGCTTGTCCGAAGGATGACTTTCCCTTCCCCGCATTGATCAACTAGTAGACTCTACTTCAAGGTGCGAGTTACTAAGTTTTTAGATGCGATTCGAGGTACCACCAGATTAGTATGTGTAAAGAAGATGAGGAGAAAACTTCCTTCATCACCCCATATGGTACTTCTCGTTATATTAAGATGCCATTTGGTCTCAAAAATCTTTGGTGCAACTTTTCAAAGGTTGATGCAAAAACTTTTAGTCCACAAATCGGTGGAATCTAGAAGCTTATGTTGACGATCCGTCGTAAAGACCACCAACGCCATGACCACATTCCTCGACTTACAAGAAACCTTTAACAACTTGAGAAGACATAACCTCAAGTTAAATCCGGAAAAGTGTGTGTTCGAGTTTCTGTTGAAAACCGCTGGTTTCCTAGTTTGACTAGAGGTATTGAAGCTAATCCGGCAAAATTGCGGCCATCGACCGGATCGCCCTCCACCACGAAGAAGGAAGTCCAAAACTAATCGGTCAGATGGCGGCGTTAAGCCGTTCATAGCAAGATTAGGGAAAAAGGATTACCTTTCTTTAAACTTCTTCGAAACATGGGAGTTTGAGTGGACTAAAGAGGCAAATGATGCCTTTGAGGAACTCAAAAAGTACCTTACAAGTACCGGTTTTAGTTTCTCAGAGACGGAGAAACATTGCTAATTTACGTGGCGGCAACACCACGTGCATAGCTAGCGGTGTCTTGGTTGTAGAAAGGATAATATCCAACGACCGGTCTATTACGTGGCGAAGTCTTACATGGACCAAAGGAAAGATACCCACAGTACAAAAGTTGCTCTATGGCCTCCTTATGTCTTCAAGGAAGCTAAGGCACTACTTTCGAGCCCACAAAGTGGTCGTGACCTACGGATATCCTTGGTCAAGTCCTTGAAGCAGGAATCATCGGGACGAATAGCCAAATGGGCGGTCGAGCTAGGGCGTTCGATCTCCATTTTATTTCACGAACGACAATAAAGTCGAGCAATAGCGAATTCATTGCGAATGGACAAACCTGAACCCACCCAAGGACCCGATACGAACACCACGACAGTGGACAATGTATTCGACGGTTCCTTGATGTTACAAGGATCGGGGTGGAGTGGTCTTGATATCCCTCTTGGCGAACACATCAAGCACGCCATCGGTTAAATTTTCCTCGCCACCAATAATGTGGCGAGAATATGAAGGTTTTGGCGGGACTCGAGCGGCTCGTTAAGCTCGGGATTCGCAGATTACTAGTGAAAGGCGATTCTCAACTAGTAGCGAATCAAGTGGGGAAAGAGTATCAATGCTCTAGTACCAAGATGTCATCTTATCTGGCGAAAACTTGAAAAGCACTTCTTGGTTTTCGGATCAACATATTCCTAGAAAGGAAAACTTTCTGGCGAGACCGGTTAGGCACGGATGGCCTCCACGAGGTCGGCCGTCCCGCCTCGAGTTTTTCTCGAGCAACTCAATTCACCCTCGTAGTTGAGCCTTCCGAGAACATACATGATTCTTTGCAAGTTGAACAAACTAATCAAGGAACATGGATGCTCCACAGTCGTTGACGGTTGGCGCTATCACGATCAAGGTAGAGATGGATGACATCGATCTACAATTATCTTGACATGACACAATTCGAGAAGATGATGTAGAGGCCGATCGTATATGCTTAAAAGCCAAATCATACACTCTAATCGAAAGTACCTTGTATAAACGAGGATCTCATGGAGTGTTGATGAGATGCATATCTCAAGCGGATGGCATTAGATTGCTAACCGAAATCCATGAAGGTGTCTGTGGAGCACACCATTCCTCTGAGAACCACAGTCGGTAAAGCCTTCCGATGCAAGGCTATTCTTGCCAACCAGGCCAAGACAAGCCTTACAAACAATTCCTCTTTCTTGGCCTTTTGCAACAGGGGATCGACATTACGGGACCTTTCCCAAGAGCACCGGGGCTTGAATTCCTTTCGTCATGATTGACACGTTTACAAAATGGATTGAAGCCGGCGATCGTTAAAATAACAACCGAGGCCGCTAAGAGATTTCTCTGAAAAATGTGATCACGCGATTTGGTGTACCCGGTCGTATCATCACGCACAATGGTTCCCGCCTCTCCGTGATCAATTCCGGGAATTCTGCGATGAACTTGGTGTCAAAGTTCATTTTGCTTCATTGCATCCGCAGAGCAGCGGAGCGAGCTTAAGCGAGCTAATGGTATCCTTATGCGAGGATCAAACGCGAGTATTCGACCGGTTAATCAAGCGGTCGGCGCTTGGGTTAAGAACTTCCCTACGTGTTATGGGCCGTTCGAACCACGACCGATCGTGCGGCCGGTGAAACTCCATTCTTTTTGGTTTATGGTGCTTTGAAGCTATGCTTCCTCGAACTCAAAATTGGCTCTGCCGAATCGATCGTTTTGGCGAAAATGATCGAGAATGAGCAACGACTTCGGCGGCGTCGATTTCCTTGAAGAACAGCGAAACCAAGCCCTTATACGATCGGCGGTCTACCAACAAGCCATGCGAAGGTACCATAGTCGTAAGGTGCGACCTCGCGACCTTCTCAGAGGTGATCCGTTCTCGAAAAAATTCAGAGCCAAACAAATCGCAATAAACTTTCTCCTAAATGGGAAGGTCCTTACATCGTGGTCGAAGTAACCCACCGGAGTTCCGCATCTGTTGGCTATGTCGATGGGCAAATTTTGTCAAATTCTTGGAACATCGATCAATTCGTAAGTTCTATGTTTAATTTTCATTCTTTCATTTCTTTCAATTTCAATTTCATTAAATTCATTAATTAATTAAGAAGTGCAACTTTGCTTATATATATACACCTACATTACAGTGCGTTTATTATTGTTAGTGCGGCTCTGAGAAGACATTTTTCTCTCCGATATCCTTTTAAGGATCTCGATACTCTATGGTCCTAGTCGTGAGCATTTTTCTTCAAATGATTCCCACGCTACGACTACACTCTTTTCTCAAAGAAAATGAGTAATCGTGAGCGCCACACAACTAACTATCTCATGAATGATATGCTTACGATTACGAAGATTATGCTTCATTATTTTAAGATTACGGTCTATTCTTGTCAGCTCTTGGTGGGACACGGAAAGCCTCCTAGTCGAAGTCTCTCCTTTTTCGCAGACGTGGTCACGCCTAATCGGAAGGAGCTTCCTAGCGACGGTTCTTTTCTTCTGATCCTCGCTACCCGATCGGATCTGAGAATTTGAACACGTTTCAAGAAATGTGTCGTATGCCTTGAGTCTTAGCATTAGTTCAGGCAGATTATGGGACAATAGATATAAACAAAGTTCACTTATAATTTGTTGCATACATATTTGCATTTCTTCTTATGTCAAGTTTGACAAAGTCTTTTTTCCGACCATATATAGTGTTTTTGATTGGTATTTCCATTATGACAAACAAAGATCTATAACTAGTCGAAATCATCTGTCCTCGACCACATTTGATTTCCTAATCTTTGCAGCGATCAGCTTTTGTCTTACATGTCCAAACATACCTTCAAAACTCACATACATAGTTATGACCTCTTTTATTCTCTTTCTTGGCTCCTTTGTATGCGATAGCGTTCTTCTACTATAAAGCGTTATGGGGCTAGGAAATATCTGAGAATTTTAAAAAAGTCAAGCAGGATAAACAAAAGCTTTGTCAATGACATAAAAGGTAAGTTTTCATAGATATTCAAATATTTTTACACTTGCAGAACCTACTCTAAGAAATATTCCCAAATAACTCTTCGCTTGTGGAGATTAGACCTCCATCTCCTCTACAACTATATCTCCGAGTGGCCCGAGTTCTTCCATGAACTTGGTAGCCTCCTCAGTGGGCGATTGAAGTCATCTTTAACAGCTTGGAGATCTATGGAGGGTTCGAAGCTTTCAGTTTTGCCAAAGCAAAACTAACTCCACTTGCAACGCCTGTTTTTAGGGCACAGGCATAATTCGTCCGAGTAGTTTTGAGCGTAACTTTAAGATCCCCTAGAAGTTGACCCAAATAGTTCATTTTCTCTATTGGATCTCCTAAGGAAGGCGAGGCTTGATCCTGATCCCATATCAAAGATCATCTTGTTCAAAGCATGAATCTTTTCATCAATATTTTGAGCAAGAGCGCCCTTATCTGCTCAAATTTGAGTTTTCTTTACTCTCAAGATTTGCGTTTGCTCTGCAAAAACAAATCGCTTAATGAACACAAGCATAAATGAAGGAAAAATCAAGCTTACGACATATTACCTTCATTTGTTTTGCTAAGTGTTTCATATTTGGTCGTTGTTTCACGATCAACCGGTCTTTAGTGAACTTGCTTGACAAATGATCGTCTTTAGCTTTTATTTCTTCTTCAAGAAAAGTTGTCTTGGCTTTCTCGACCACAACCTCCTCTTTTATTTTCTCCAGATCTATCGAATACGATAAGGAGAATAATTGTAGAGGAGCAAAGTATTGAAGAAGAAACAAAAGTTCAAAAGGAAAAGTTCTTACTTTCCAACTCGGAGTGCTTTTGCTCCAAGTCCTTAACTTCATGGGTCGATCCTCCGATCCGACAAAGTTCTCGACCAAATGCTACACAAATAGCGTTCTCTTTCTTAAGTTTCTTATAAACTTTTAAAGAAGAGCTATGAAGTCTGGTCGAGAATACTTACCGAATTGCTGGGTCATTATAACCGGCAAAAATCAAATCGAGGTGCATCTTGAGTTGAGTATCCGATACTTTCGCCACGCCTCATCAAGCTCCTTATCCTCGATGAATCGGGGCGAAAAGGAACTTGTTAGGTTGGGAAGGGTTATCGGCATGATCGAACTGTTGAGACCTCTCGAGAGGCATCTACCTCCACGAAGGGTTTCAATCACCAAAGGATCCAACTCAACCGTTGCCCTTGTCACTGCTCGGGGCTTCTTCGACCACTATTCCTCGGGAACTTTGTCCCGAGAAGTGCTCTGATCGGAACTTCCACAGTGCGTGTCCTCGGGAAGAACACAGTGAAACGACCGGAACACCGAAGACCTATGCAAACCGAAGATGGGAAGTTCAAAGTATCAAATCATCAAGGAATTATTAGAGGTACATACTTATCGACCACTTTCATTTGTACATACCTTGTTAATCTCCGGATTTGACTCGAACGCGCAAGAGAGAAATCAGTGCGCTAGCCTTCCTTTTCTTCTCCTCCAATCTTGCCGGTTACGGACCCGGCAAGGTTTGTTGGAACCCTCACATCCTCCAACAAGATGTCGGAAGCTATGTCCTCGACCAGTTCATCAAGGACCGCATTCGACTATCCGGTGAGGGAGTGGTTTCATCAATCTCGGATCGCTTGTTTGAAGAACAACCATAAGGTCGTGCCACGACCACTGAGTCTCAGACCTCCTATGATTACATGCGGGCCTCGAACTTATCCACCTAAATCAAAGAACAAATTTGATTGGGTGAAGAAATCCTTTATCTAAAAAATTAGTACATATATGATTCGAAATGTTCTATTACCTCGAGGATTCATCTCCTTCAAGTGCCTCGAGGCACGACTCGGTCGGAACTAAGGTGGGGCGTTGATCCTCACCAGTTGTATGATTCGCAATCCGGCCGATTGCAAAAGTAGAGCACGATTGGAAATCTGGTGGAATATATGTATACACATGGTAAAAGGAATTTTGATTAAATTACCTTAAGCCTTGCCGATCTCCCTTCAATAGGAGTTCTGGCTAAGATCTTGGGGCATTCACCTTTTCTCCCAGCTCCCCAAGACAGATCATCTGACTCGATCTCTAATTTCCCGGGAAAGAGCTTTAATGAAGGAAGAATAGACAGATTTTAAGGTAATACATTAATCAAATCAAAATACCGATCGAATTTATCTCAAAGACTTACCACCTTCCGAGGTAGCTTCATCACGATCAAGGCACCAGAGGCAGGAATGAGTCCGAGCTTCAATGGGCTAATCGATAAAGGTGAAATCCTTCACCACATGCCACAAGTCGGGCCCTCGACTCAAGAAGTCATAGATGGCATCCGCCCATCTTTTGACTATCCTCGCCTTTCTTTACTTCGGTTTCCTTCCACTTGGAGTTTTCACTTGCTCTAGTTCCGCCAAGTAGAGGCCATCGTCTTCAGAACTCGTCATGTAAAACCAGTACTTTTTCCATGACGACCACGAAGATTTCAGCGTACATGAAGATGTACTCATCGGCCTTCCCGTCATGAAGGCGCAATGTGCATTCCCGGAGCTGCCTCAGATTTTGCTTGCAGATTTTCCCATCACCATGCGGTAGAAATAACTAAAGAGCTTCAAGTTGGTTGTATTCCCGGTATGCCTCGCACAAATATGCGAAAATACTAATATTTGCGATCGAATTTGGGGCCAAATTCACCAATTCCACCCGTAATGTTCAAGAACGCGAGGAGGAATTTGTGTACGAGAATCTCAAATTTCACATTCGATGTAGGCAAGAAAAACAGGGATTTCGCCATCTTCACGGCTCGGAAAATGCTCTCCAGTCGCCGGTCTCCAATTAATCAGATTCCTATCTGGGAGCATTCCCATCTTCGCCAAAGCCTCAAGCTTTTTCTTGCCCAATTCCGAAGGCAACCACTTTGTAATCTGCTCGGACATGGCTAAAATCCTCAAGAATGAGTAGCAAAAGTTGGAGACTTTGTGGTCGGAAGAACAGGAAAAGACTCTGGAGGATTTCTTGGCGAGAAGCTAAAGGGGATCGAAAGGGGATTTTGGAAGCATAAAAATTCTAAGAGCCCAGCGAGAGAAGATTTTATAAACTTCCGATACTTTCGAAGGATTCCCACAAAAGTCCAACTGACAAAAAGCTTCTTTTGTTCAAGCAGACGAGGAACTCTTCGTTTCCCAAGGCAAGTTCTCAACTTTAAAGTGAACATGCAGACCGCCGTATACCACGACATTAAATGGGTTGCGCCGATACGATTTCATCGGGAAAAGGTATATACACGACCAGTTCATTTAAAGTTCGGGGGCTAGCTGACGAGGATTAAAACCTCTATGTATTATTTTAAATGCATAATAAAAGACCATACGTCTTCATGGTCGTAACCCCCTAAGACTAACGACCTCCACAGTCGTTAGTATTCAAGGTTACTTAATGGGTACCACTGCCTGATGAGGCTTTGTGCCTAATCCCGACCGATAACCGCTCGTAAAATTATGAATGGTATTTCTTATCGTATGATGAATGGAACACGTGTTATATGTTCCAAACCATGCGATGGTACAACCACGAGACAACGACTATTAACCACCCTACGGTTAAGCTTTTCACAAGCAACCGCAAGGAAGTTAGCACATTGCTAACTTCTCTACCGTCCACCGGTCGTAGCGCTTCACGAGGGACGTCTTCTCCAGAGTAATGCGCCATCTCTTCGGAAGTTATTTAAAGGTGAAGCACAGAAGACGAACAAAGGACAAGGGACAAGAAGGGAGACGATAGGCGACACACAAAACAAGGCCAAGGCAAAGATATGCACAGAAGCCTAAGCGGTGGAATTAGAAGCTAGATAATCACCTTAGACTCATATTCTAAGTCCGATTGCGGTTAAGCATTCCTCCATTCAAGGTAATTCAGGTAGTACTTAGCCACATCTTGTAAATCCAACATATCAATAAAGAGCGACCCCATTCCATTCCGGGATATTCCACGCCATTTTCCTCGCTTATTTTTAAGTAAGATCGGCGATTCGATCGTCGACGTAAATAAAGTACGCCGAGGATTAACTTTAAAATAAAAACCAAAAAAAGGTTCAATAATAAAAAAAGTTCGGTTAAATTCCGTGACCAGCTTTTGAATCCTTGGGCTACACCACGTGGTATGGCAAATTTGAGTTTGAGTGCTATTCGGGGAAAGTCCCCACATATTTTGAAGCAACTGACGTTTGTTTTTTTTTTCAAAAAAAGAAAAAAATTAGATATATGCTATGGAAAACAAAATCTGGTTCACTCTAATACCGCTGAATGACCACTTCCCTCTCGTCCGGTTACTTGGCGATCAATTGGCTCGACTGCACACACTCCTTGCCGACTCCATCTCCTTCAAACTCTGCTCCTCCCGACCCGATCTCGCCTGGCCGTCGTCGTTTAAGGGACAAGCGAAGCTTCAGATCGCCTTGGCCTTTCTTGGCGGGTCGGCTAGTCCTTGGTCTGTGACGCTCCTCTAGTCAAACTCGCCCGATCTTGACGGGCGGCTTGTCGTCAGGCGCCTGGCGAGCCATGGAGAAGAGATGAGGTGGATGTCGTGAGCCGAGTCGGGGAGTTGGGGTCGGGCCAACGAGGTGGTACTTGCCGACGCCATGTAACCGCCTTAATCTCATCGGAGATATGCACTTGATGTGGCTAGACTCGAGGTCGAGCAGAGCGCGGGCGTGGCGAGGCCGAGAAGAGAACGGCCATGAGGAGGAGCACGAATGGGGGCACCATCTGGGGGTAGGTGATCCGGGCGCCCACATGGCCATGGCCAAGATCGGAGAGGAGGCAAAGCGTCGCAAGGTCACGGGTGGTCTTGGGCTCTTGGCTAGTTGGTTCTCCTACACACGATGATGGTCAGTCATGAGGTGGAACTCGGACGCGCACATCCGCACCTTCCCACGGCGTACAATGGAGTTTACATCCATTGCAGTACAAAAGAGGATATAATAAGTTCCTTCTAGCTCAATCCCATGTACAATGTATTGCATTATCCAAAAGTCGATTCATCAATTGTTTCCAAAATCTTTAGAAGGCCTTTGAAATATGAGCGGCAACAAAGCATGAGCTCACTTACATCATTTTGTTGTTGTCGAACTACCATTTATCAAACCCTTCAAGGAATGATGATTACTTCCATCTTGAACATCATCGAAACCACGAAAAAAGAAGATACTATACGCTGATTGTTAGCAAATGTATGCGCTTAATCTGTTGTAGACCTTTGAAATTTTATCATCAGTAGTGATTAGGAGGAAAAGAAGTGAGATCGAGCATGTTGGATGGACCGGAAGGCCGAGGAAAAGTAAAGGTAGAAATCTATCCTTTAATAAAGCAGGTGGAATTGCCACCTCCTAGCCCCTCCGTCGGCGTTTCACGATTTTGTGCCAATCACGTCTTGAGTCAGCTCTCTGGCCGTCTGATCGCAGCCAGGCCGGTGCGGCGTTCTCTTGAGCCGGATGGACGGAAGCCTCTTGATTCTTCCGTCCCTTCCCTCCAACTCTTCCCCTCGCTTGCAAGTTGCTAGTAGAAACCTCTCGATTCCTATTGTCCCTTCCCTCCATCGGCTTCTCTCTCGCTCACCGTGCGCATGCCCACTCCTTCCTCCTCCCGCCTTTAACCCCTCCCCTTCACCCCAACCGCCTCCACCACCTGCCTCCTTGCTTGTGTTGCCCCGCCGCCCGCCTCCCCTCCCTCCCCGGTTGTCCCCTCCTCCCCTTTCGCCCACATCACCCTCGCGGCTCCCTCCTCCCTTGCCCGCCGCCCCACTTCCCCCCCCTTCCGCCTCCTCCCTTCACCCATGCCTCCTTGCCCCGCCCTTCGTCAGATCGGGACCGCTGCTCGCTCCTTTCCCTCTTCGCCTCCCGTTTCCTTCCTCTACCTCCTCCGTCGCCCTCTCCGCTAGCTCCGCCACTCCCTCCCTCTTCCTCCTCCACCGCCCCCTCAACCTCCCTCCCCAGCCGCCGCCTCAGCGCCTCCCTTCCCGAGTCCCTCCCCTCGGGCTCTTCGGCTTCACTCATCCTCTGAATTCTTGATTCGACTGAATGGATTCTTTGGTTGCAAAGCCGAAGGAGTACATGCATCCGACAAATCAGCGGTGGCGTAGATCCATAACCATGTAGTGCGGCCACGTCGACCCCTCCCTCATCACCAGCCTCCATGACACAGGTAGCCTCTTCTCCTAACCTTAATGCTAGCTTTCTCCCTCACTGTGTGTCGTCTGTCGGCTTGACTCGGTTCCTTCTTGATCGCAGGTGGTGGGCATGGCTGCGCGTCAATTTGGGTGACCCATTTTATGCTAGCATACGGTCTGCGTCTCTGTAGGTTGCCAACAAGGGTGCTCGGCTTGCTCAACAGATCCATCACGGGTCGCTAATTTTTTGCACCGATTTGGCCAAATTTTGGCCCCAAAGAAGGGTATGGTGGGCCGAGCGATCATCGATCACATGCTTCTTGCTCATATCGCCAAGAGGATTGATTGAGGAAATTTGGTTAAAGATGTCTCCGATGCCATGCTCAAGGTATCTTGTCACACGCTTCTTGCATCTTGGGGATTAGGAATACATTCCATTTGTTGTGAATTCTCTATTAGATTTTTTATTGCATTAGGCTCTCACCGCAATGTTTGATTAGTCAGATGCCATGTGCTCGACAAAATGTGTACAAGAGTAACAATACTAGTGTAGGTCGCCATTGTTGTCAGCAGTGAGTTGTGTTTCTGCTAATCTGCAATCACTTGTGAACTCTATGCATTGATATTAGGTGAGGGTTCAAGTTTGTTATGCTCATGCCATTAATCGATTGTTCTAGTCGGTCTTGGTTGTGATGAATTAGGTGGCCCAACACACTATGGCAATTTGCTAAGTGGGAGGTCAAACACTAGAATAGAGGTAAGAGCTGTACAATTCCAAACTTCTTCTATGATATGATTATGTGTGCTCATCCTTAATGTAATGTAGATAAAATATTATTCAGTGTTATGTAACTGAATTACTAATGTTACCATTTCATTTCATTCTTTGTACTACAGCTGGTAACATTGAATGATTAACAAACTGATGTAATAGAATTCTGATGCGCATTATCATGCATCTATATCTTCACCATCTGATATAGTTATATATATTGTTATGGATGATGTTTCTGTGGATTTAATAATTCTTTCTTCCAGTACAATGTTTAGCCCCCTGATTTGATCTTCTTTACAATTCCTTCTATGTGGTTTGCATGTAAAAGCAGAACAGTTAGGAGGTGGTACCTCCATTACTTTCCACTGCTTGTTCTAGTTAGAGGGGGCAAAGGAACTAAATAATGGAAGGGTGTGACCATGATTTTTTATTGGATATAATCTGAGGGTGTCACATGATTTTTGATGGGATGTTTAGCTAGAATATCATGTTTTGCAAGATTGTTATTTGCCTATTTCTTTCTCATTTGATTTCGGTGGTGCACTGGTGTTTTCTACTTCTTATGTGATAGTTTTGATCAAATAGCATCAATTCCTCTGCTAAATGGAACAACAAATTTCTTGACGAACTTGCTTCTCAGCTCAACCCTTGGGTTACTCAGTTCGAGATTGTCAATTTCTATGTTGTTGGAGCTTCTGGCCTAAATATCACAATGGATATACCTCCACACACTAGAATTAGGTTCTTAGTGGATCAAGTTACTTCAATGAATTATTGACTTAGTCTGCATACAATTCGGATGAATCCTATACTGGTTGGGGACTACAATCTTCTTAATTTAACATGGTTTAGGCCAATGGCTCCAGCTCCTGGTAATCCTTTGTCACCTTCATGTTGTTCTATCTGTCACAATGCTGACAATTCTCTTAGTGTCCAGCTAAATAAAACTAGAAGACCACTTTAGTTTTGTTCCTTTAATTTTGTCTATATTGTTTACTTTGTTTGAGAAATTGAAGAATATTTGTGGCGCATGATAATACTAGGTATGTATATAGTGTGAACTGTGAACCACTAACGTGATGTTAAAATATGAACCTTTTTGTTAGCTATTGTAAATTAACTGTGAAGCACCAACGTGAGGTTAAACTAACAGTGCGATTCTTTTCTTTGATGAACTTGGGATTGTTGATGTAGTGGTTCAAAAATGATGCTTCGTGAAATTATATTTCCTACATATCATATAAAACACCTTTCCTTCATATGTGTATCCTATTTACCTTTAACCTTTTTAAAAACAATTTTCCTTTCCTAACATTATTGTATATCTCGTGTTTCAAATTTTCAGCTCCAACATTCATGATATCGCCTAGTGCCTCACCATATACAACATCTACCTTATTTAAGATCGAGTGAGGATACCAACAATGACAAACACTTGAACCTGATTAATGTCATTTCCACATGTATCGGTGCTCTAATTTGCGCCTTAGTGAGTGTTTTATTTATTTGGTTCCGCACATTTAGGAAAGGAACATAAGGTGCCTCCTCTTGAAACACGTAGGTATCGAGTTAACTTTTCTCTGATGTATTCTTTGGAAAAATATCTAATGTAGATTTGTTTTGCTGTATGTGATGTGGTTAGATGATCTGTGAATTTTTTTACTAGACTGCATGGAAAAGACAAAACTATGCATTATTTTTTACATCCAACTTGTTGAATGTGCACATAGTTTTCCCGTTATTGAGATTTGCATCCAAAACCATTTTTAAAGTAGAGATGAATGAGTTAACATGGTTAATATAAGTAGAAGATTTAAATCTTAAACAATATGAGCTTGGATGGCATATTGGCCTGTCCAAGCATTAGTACGATCGGTGATAGGAGTATCTTGTCTGTTTGGTTTTGCTGGTTTCTTATTGTGGTTACACTGTAAAGATTCCCAAATAATTTTTATATCTTAGAGATTAATGCACAACACACTTTCCTTTAATTTTAAGGTTGTTTGCGCCAAAGGCTCATAAAGAGTCATGTACATCTGTTCGGTTTATAGACTTAAGAATTGGTAATGACTTAATTGCCTTTTGTAGTTTAGTCCCATTACCTTCCAACTTGCCAACTCAGCTGACAAGCATTTTATGAGTTATTCCAATCTCTTGCTAGCTGTGCTTATTTGCTTAAACATAGTGCTGCAAAATTAGCAACTTTATGCCGACACTTATGATCATCATGTTAGATCCTCTAACCAGGCCCTATTAATTCTCTTGATGTCTTGGCATGTTTCACTTATTCTTACGAGATCTGCATGATTGCTCAATTCGTGCCTACGATGTATAGACATGCAAAGCCATTGCCCACTTGGAGAATGCACATGAGTAAGTGCTTTAAGTTTGAAGTGCTATTATTGATTTTGCATGTGGAACTTAATTTCACACTTTACTTCTTATTGTTTCAGTTTTTTTATCTCCAAGGCTGCCACAAAACTCCTTGTATATCTTACTGAAACTACAATTGCTTGAGGTGATGATGAACGTTGCATTAAGGTATTAAGTATTTATTCTAATCGTCCAACCTAAATAGTCTGTCCAATACTCAAATGTATCGCCACCATTGATTCTTATTTCCTGAACATTTACGAGAATACAAAATATGATTAGACATCAGTTTATTTATCCAAGGGCACTTGTCCGGAGTATCTAATCAACTCTACATAGGTGGATAATAAGCAGAAAAGTTGTAATTGTTAAATGTTTTAGTTTTCACCTATTTTTTGATTGTACAGGTATTTTTTAGAGCTTATCTTTTTTAACAATAATATTACTATTATTATCCTTTTTCAAAAGTAAGTTTACGGTAAACTAATTGCTCGATTCTAAGTGTGGGTACTTTTTCGGTTGATGTCGAACCCGGAGCGAAGGATCCCGAATTCTTCGTGTTCATACATTAGTCCAGATAGCTAATGTACACAATAAACAAAAGTGATAATCAAAACATATCACGATTTTATTAATATTTATTCAGAGTTTATTACAAAGGGCCCGAGGCCAAATAAAGTAAAACACAAATGAAGCGTAAAAATAGTAGTAGACCCAACGATTCGCCACAGTAATCGTCTCTGGGCGCCTTGACCTAAGCGCCAAGATCCTCACCGTCTGGGTAATATCTTCTCCTAATAAAGATTATTCAGCAAGAGTGAGCACTACTACCGTGCTCGCAAGTTACACCCAATATGGAATTGATATGCATGCATAAGGTAGACAAAGGATACTGGCAAGGTTATTTTGCGTAAAGCAGCAGTTTTAATTTAAATAATCATATTAGATTACAAAGCCATTTCATACAATAATCTAAATCACCATTTTAAATGACAATAGTTCATTGTGGATAACCTCCATAAAAGATGATGGATATCCTCCAATCACAATGGCTACCCGCCCAATTTTCCCACAGGACTATCCATCCTGAAATTATCTGTTGAAATCACTTTTAAAACCAAAAACAAAACTAACTCTGAGTGGCTTTGCTAGCATGTCCATGACCGCGGACGCGGCTATTCGAATAGTTTCAACTCTGCAGAGTTTGTACAACTTTACCCACACGAGATATTATACTCTTTGTGTCGGCCAATCCACGCTTCCTAAGGCGTGTGACAGAGCAAACATCACAAGGCCGTTACAATGTTCTACCTCAAAGTACTCGTGCCCGCTAAGGTTTACAGATCCATTGGACTAACTGTCCCTCCTAAAACCCTCTTGCGCTAGATGGGAAAACTGCCTCACCCGACACCCATACATACAACATAGCACAAATAACTAAGAGGTATTACAAATTATTAAGCGAGTCCCGCCCATACAGACATGTGGTTGTACTGATAAGGCATAACAAAATGCGCCAAAGACCGGTCCTCAATTGACTTGGGGCTCATTCAATTTAAACCCTAGGTCTTAATCTTAACCAGACTAAGCCCGTGCATAAACTCGCACCCACCACTCATCCTTTTCGCCCAAGTCCAAACCCTTTTGATTTTATTTTTATAAAACCATCTTTACAAATTCTCTATGGTAAAATAATACCATAGTTTTAATTTTCAACAAATTTTATTGAGTTGGCTAAAATTCTCCCAAAAATATAAATCATGGTCTAAGTATTTATGAAGCATTTGATTATTAAACATAATAATTTATCTAAAGTGACAAAGGAATGACATGGCAACATCCAAAATTTGGCATACGAGGATAATAGGAATAACTAATTATTTAAACAGAATTTGAAATACTTGAATAAAATTATGCATGCATTTAATAATTTAAAACTGAATTTAATTAACTTTAAAATAATAGGGCAAAATGGTCAAAGTATAACTTGCCTTCGTTGCGGTCTGGAAAATCTAAGTCTTGAGAAGTATCAAATTCTTAATCGTCAGAGTCTAAACGTGAAAATAAAATAAATCAAATGAAATTCAAATAGAACTCAAATAGCAGAAAATTAAGCTGAGACCAAATAATATATAATGTTATTTTAAACAGCTATAAAATAATTTTAATAGATTTTAGAAATTTATTTCACTAATTTTGAAGTTAGAATTCAAATGATATGGATTTTACAAATTTTAACCTAAATTTGATATTTAAAAGAATTCTAAATTCTAAAACAGAACTAAAATGAACTCTAAGTTGAATTATTATATTTTATTTAGTTAGACAATAATTTTCTCAAATTTTAGCAACTTGAATCATCTAATTTGGAGTTATCATGCAAAAGTTATGAATTTTACAAATTTTAAACTAAATCTGTTATTTAAATCAATTTCCCGAATTATTTTTCTAAAGAAAATTCTAAATATTGCGCATGATGACGTCAGCAATGATTTTCCGGGATTTAAATGAATTAAAAGAATTTTCTGACGAGTGGGACCCACGTGTCATGGACACTGCTCACTCAGAGACCAATTCTACCCAACCAATGGATCGGGAAGATGGTGAACTGTACCACGCACGCTACGACTAAGCGCCATGTGGGCAAATGTGGTGACGTGGCGGTTATGTGAAGATGAGGTGGCGCCACGGTGGCGATGCCACGAGACGCACGCGGCGGTGGCGCCGATGGCGAGCTTCGCCGTCGTTAGGAGCTCCGGCGAGGGAAATGGATGGCATCAAACGAGAGAGAGACGATGGTGATCAAGATGCTCACCACGGCGCACTAAGGCTCAACTGGTCGCCGGCGACGAGGAGTCAGCGGCGGCGGGTCGGGCTCGGCGCGGTGGTTCCGTGTCCTGGGCTCGGGTGAGTCTGCAGACGGCACGCAGCGGTGATCTTGCGTCAGTAGTCGAAGATGACGGGCCGAGCGGCGTGACCTCGCCGGAATTGAAGAAATACTCGCCGCGGTGGCGCGTAAAGCTTGAAATTCAAAGTAATAGAGGGAAAAGAGGAAGGCGCAGCAAGGGCTCGGTTGGCAAGAGAAGGGCTTCCGATGCATCCCTTATATAGGGGTCGATGGAGGAGAGGAGAGGATCGGCACAACGGCGGCGGCGGCGTTTATGGCATGCGGTCGCTCCAAAGGAGATCGTGCGGAAGAAGGGAAGGGTGGCGCGATCGGTGCGGCATTGATAGGCGACTTAAACGCGAGTAAACGGAGGAGAGAGGAGGATTCGGGGTAGTGGAGCTGGTAGCCGCCTTTAATGGCGGAATGGCGCGACCGCGAGGAAGACGGGATGGGGAAGAAGAAGGGTCATGGGCACGGATTGAGATCAAGTGGTTGAAAGGCGTGGTGGCGTGTTTATGAGGACCGTTAGATTGAAATCCATCGGTCACGAGAGGAGGGAGATGGGTGCGGTAGGTCGGGCTAACTGGCTGCGTGCGTGCAGGTGATTTAAATGGGCCGACCAAGTTTCGCCCAAGCAATCGTTTTTTATGATTTTCTTTCCTTTTCTATTTTAAATATTCATTTAATTCATTTCAACTTTAGAATATAGCAAAATAATTCCAAAAATTCTGGAAAAATTCTCATAAATTTTAGAGGTATTTTGGACTTAATCAAATTATTTCCAACTTAAACTTGATAATAGCTTTTGCAGTTAAATTTGTTTTAGCTATAACTAATTAAGAAAAAGTTTTAAAAATTTCAGAATTTCCACAAAAATAAATAATTTTAAATTTTCTCTGAAATTGAAATTTGGGCTGTTACAGTTGAGTTCTTGCTGCAACTTTGTTCCTTGCCACGAAGATTACATATCGATATGACATATTTTCCTGATACAAATCAAATATTGACAACAAGGTACATAATTTCCACAACCTCGCAATCTTGATTAATGCATTGTATGATTTTTCATATACTTAGGCACTATTTTCATAAGAAGATTACTATCACATGCACTGCAAGATGGAAACTTAAGATTTCCGCCAAAGAGTTTAACACTGCTTGCTCTTAGGCCAATCAATTATGTAAATCCTAAATCATTTTATGTATACATACACCATATACGCTCGCCAACCGAATTCTTTGTGTATAAGCCAATACAACCTCTACCCTCTACCCTCAAAACACACTGCAAACACCGACGCAGCAGAAGCACAATTTTATCCTAGTTGGCAATACTTCGCCACATTTCTATTTTTCCCTCCAAAGGAAGTCATAGAAGTCAATAGGAGAATTTTTTTTAAAAAAATAATATTTTTAAAAAGATATTTACAAAAAAAAATAGCGGCCCCAAAAACTTACAAAAATGACTCTTTGTCACCAGTTCAATTGGCAACAAGTAGCTATCGCTGTTGAATCTGGCGACAGGACCTCTGTCAGCCTCAGAGTTTGCTCACTACCTATCGCCAGCTTCATCGACATCGGTAGTCAGCGCCAATTTAATTGGCGACAGCTACCTATAGCCAGTTGAACTATCAACAGGCACCTGAAACCCTAAACTGCTTAGCCTATTTTTGATTTTCATAGATTTTGAACGAAACGAAATCTGTCAGACTCGCAATAACATTTTGTGATCGTCGTATGTTGTTCTAGTGCGGTGAATTTCTGAAGAATCTTGCGAGGACAATTGAGGTATCAATGATTCGTAAGTAGGAAGGTAAGTGATATTACGATGCGCTTGGAAATTCATACTCATGCACTGCATATTATGTAAGGAAACAAATGTGAATTTGCCATTACTATCAAAACTACGATAAATCACACTGATATTACATAACATTCAGCAAAACATCATAACACTTAATCAAAATGACAATTAAAAACATTGGCAATAATATATTACTACTGTCCGTGCTTTCTCGTGGTCGCGATCTCAACGTCCCTCATGTGGATTGCCTCGAGTCGGGCGATCGGATGAGGTCCCCGTGGTGACGTTCGGAGTACCGATGTCACCTTCGTCCTGAGGATTTCTTGTGTGGCATTTTTTGAAGGTGTTCCCAGACTCCTTGCAAATGGAGCACTTCTTCGTACGACGTCCGGTTTTTACTTCATCCATGTCATTCCTGATGCGTCGTACTTGTCACCGGCTAATCTTTCCCTTGAGCCCATCAATGTCCGCGGCCCAAATTAGTTGCTCCCAGGTCGGATGGCCGGTGAAATGGCCAACCACAGCGTAACCATACATCGCCCCAGTTTAGATTTGCATCACCGCCTCCTTGGTGAAATACTCAGAGAGGTATTGATTGGGATGCTGCGCCATCGTCGAACATGTGGCTATGACATGGGAGCAGGGCCTATGCAGAAGAAGGGCTTGTTGCAAGTGCATATGCAACTACCGTGGCGTAGTGTGCACTCGTGGGTGACCCTCTCGTGATTCGTCCCGCGGCGTCCTTTATCCCTACACATTATCTTAAAGCGAAGCTTCCTTGTGCCCATCTTGAATGCCCAGTGTATCTCACCCTTCTTGCTCTTCTTCTCCATGTACTTGGTGACCATGGCGGAGTAGAGTATTCTGTCATTTGCCTTGGCGAGTAACGCATTGTTGCTTCTGTCAACAAAGTAGTTCGTCGTACCACGAAGAATTGCCTCCACAATACCAACCAAAGGGAGGCACCTTGCACCGTGCATGATCCAGTTGTACACCTCAGCTAGATTAGTTGTCATGACACCATATCGAGCGCTACCCCTGTCATGTAGCAGCGACCACTTCTCCTTAGGATCGTGCTCAATTGAGTCCGAGAAGCATTTCACCTGCGCCCCCGTCCTCCTCGTTAATCTTGGAGCATCTGTGGGTAGCTTTGGCAATACTTCGGGGGCCTGGTCAGCTCTTGGGGTGACCCTTCTCGCTGTCTCCCTTCTATGTGTCTTGGTCTGCTCATCCAGATTCTTCCAAAGTGCTTCGAACTTCCGGTGTTGGTTCTGGTTGCACAGCCGCTTGAGCAGGTTCATCAAGTCCTTGTTGCGGAACTGCCTGTAGAAGTTTGTACCCAAGTGCCTTATGCACCACCTGCTCTACAGATCCGGCCATGGAAGTGGTACGTTCTCTCCTTGTTGCAGCTAGGTTATTGCACGCAGTAGGTCTGCATGCTGATCATGTATGAGGCATACGTTGGGATGGCCTTGCACAACAGAAATCCTCACATTCTTTAGGAATCACAACCAGCTATCCGTGTTCTTGCTTTCAACAAAAGCGAATGCCACGGGAAGAACTTGATTGTTCCCATCCATCGCTATTGCGATCAAGATTCCGCCCTTGTACTTCTCACTCAAGAATGTGCCATCTACGCACAAGATTAGACGGCAGTGCTGGAATGCATTGATGCATAGACCAAACGCGAAGAATGCTCGCTGTAGTACCCTCTTATTGGCCAACTTTGGATGCGTGGCATCTTGAATGTCGATATGGGTGCCAGGATTCCTATCTTGTATGACTCGGAGTTACCCGAGGAGGTTGTGGTAGGAATCCTCGAACATGCCCCACCTTGATTCCAATGCCTTCGCTTTGCACTCCAAGCCTTGGCATAGCCGACAGTAATCGAACCTTGCCTCAATCGTCCAATGATGGATCGTGGCTCAAAATCTAGATTATCCACGATCTCACTGTACATGAGGTTGACGATGAAGCCTAATGACAGGTTCCGGTGGGACAGCACTGACTCATAAACAACGCATGTGTGAGGGACCACTATAGAGCACTTCCAGTCGGTCTTCGAGATCCATCCTTTGCATCAAGGCTTCCACCTCCTCACCCTCGCCAACAAGACCACTAGTTTGCTCGGCGAAGGAGCTACTTCAGAGGGTCTTCATCGACAAAGATCAAGAACTCGGGAGCTTCAGCCATTGTGTACGTCGCGCTGTGGCTGGAGTCCCCGACTTCTTCTTCGGTGTCTGCACCCCCTTCTTGTTCAGCCACGAATGGAGGAGTGGGTTTGGCATATGCCTAGACCAGAAGGACCAATTTCCACCCTCCCTCCCTTGCCATGCGCACATATGATTGCCATGAATTTGTTCCCTTTAGCTGCACTAACTCCCAATATGTGGGTTGTGCTACCCACGAGCAAGGCAACTCAATCTCAGATCGTACACATCACGGTCCACTTGGAATGTGTGGAACAACCACCGCATCACATCGCCCCATGCACGCCGCCTCGTCTTGGTAGGGGCATGGCCGTCGATTGAAAATAACACAAATCAATCCCCTGACCCTCCATAATAGTCCCTTGACCATAGTAAATTTTGAAATTAGCGATGTCGGACATATTTGACGCACTGCACCATAAAGAATATTTCCACGATTAACTACATATCTAAAACTAGACTACCCACAAAAAAATATTATGTAAAACGTACTACACTACATAACCGTACATCTAAAATTATGTAATCCATTCAGTTAAAAAAATTACCCGAGAGGCGGCAACCTGACGGGCAAATAGCTTCACTAGCTTCTCTCCTCCCTCTCTCTCTCTCTTCTCTCTCTTTTACGAATAAAAGTGAGTCTTGTGCTGAATTTTAGGTTTCAAGAGGGTTTTATAGGGTTCACTACCTATCGCCAGCCAAGCATGTAGCCGAATCCCATGATAGGGCCAACAGGTCCTTGTCACCAGCTCAATGGCGATAGCTACCGTCGCCAATTGAACTAGCGATGTGAGTCATTTTGTAATTTTTTAGGGTGGCTATTTATTTTTGTAAATATCTTTTAAAAAATATTATTTTAAAAAAAATCGTCAATAGGAAAGGTAAGGGTGGGAAAAAGTGGGGCAGTGAATCCTATACGTTGATTGCTTGTTGGACGGCTAGATCAGCTACTACTGCCAAAGTTGCAGTCGCTATAGGGACTTTACCTAGGGGTGTCAATCAGATACAAATTATATGTTTTATTCAACTACCGTATTCGATGGGATATGAATATGGTTTAGGTTTTTACATCCAAATAACAATTTCTCTCCTATTCGTATTCGTATTCGTATAAGAAATATGGATACAAATATATTATGGACTTTTGCCATCTGAAATGTTATTTTATTCACTCTATTCGTATTCGAATTCGATAAAAAATATACATATTTTATTGCAATATAGCTAATAAGTTGGATGAGTATGTTTAGTTTAATGTGAATTCGTGTTTTTAGGGGAAATAGATAAACTAGAATGATTAAGTGTGATATGTATGATGATAAAGTATCATAAATATCTTGCCATTACATAAGTTATGAGAATATCTGAATCCGATCGAATTGAATAGGTATTCGATTCGTATTCGTGTTCATGACAACATTTGATTCGTACTCGTATTCGGCAATATTCGAATGTGTATTTGTATTCATTTAGAAAATATGAATACGAGAAAACCACTATTCGATTCGTATTCAATCCGTTGACACCCCTAACTCCACCTGATATCCGTGTCCCTCACTCTTGCTCTCAGGTGGCACACGTGTGGACACTACAAATAGGGCCCGCTCCACCGCTGAGCCGCTGGACGCGCATGACAACCCAAGACAGACGCAATTGACAATGACAACATCCGATGTGTGCCTAGGGCTGGTATTGGGGACAAACCCATCCCAACCCCAACCCCAACCCACAGTGACTTCATAGAATTTTCAACCCAACCCAACCCACTTAAAATCCCTTAGAACCTAACCTAACCCAAATTTCACATGACATTTGCACCCAACCCAAACCACTTTCCTCATATGGGTTTCAACCCATTTCCCCCATTTCTTGAACCCACTACTACATTCGGCTTGATTTGACAGATTTCTCTATATTTGTCGGTTTTAACATCTTTTTTGTTATGTTGCCGTAGTCAACTTTGCTCCCGCACCTTGTGCTTTATGGACTGTCGCATGACCCTGGATAGGAGGAGATCTTTTATGGATATATTTTCCAAGAGCTGCATGCTACGACGACATTATCAAGACTCGGACTTTGGATTTTCCCTATTTCAGTGTCAACCCATTCCAAATGCAATGCTATTGCATACGCCTTATATTTGAGGGGGTGTTAGAGATATGAATCTCTTTTGTATTCCTTATCCGCCTTTTGTATCTTGCCTTATCTCAGATATGGTATACACCTCTTGTACACTCTATATATATTGTCCATTGGGCCTCTGAATACATACACACAATATTCATAATGAAACAAAGCATACTAAACATGTGGTAAATGAGAACTAAAGTCATCATAATGAAATAGCATGTCAATTTAAGCAAGGGTGACTCGATATTCTTCAACCTTTCAAGGTCATCCCCGAGCTTCATGTCGAGGGCGTTGGAAACAACTGGGAGAACCTACCATCCTTGTAATCCTTCTTCTGTTGAGGAACCAATCAGGACCTTGAATCAAGGGGTTTGCCACCATAGTCATGAGGCACTCAAGCTCAATGAGTTACAACTCACCTAAAGGCAATTACTCTTGTAGCGTATTGATCATGTCAATGGTTTCCTTGTACGATCTCTGCACCTTGTGATCGCGCTCCATTCTCACCTGCATAAGAAAATACAAGTTAGTTCATAGAAATTTATGATACATAGAACATGTATAGAAAAATAACAATTATACCTTCGCTAATTGGAACTTTGGTTAGCCAATATTTTCCGCAAACCAAAGCTTCAAGCATTTCAGGCGTTAATGAGCTTCATTCGCTCATAGAAACTAAAGCAATCACTACGAATTGTTTGGCGCCCAAAGACTTTAAAGGTTGGTTGCATGGATGCCATCCAGCCCTTAAAGTATGGATCCTCAAATTTCTGAAATGGAACCTCCGCATGGATACAATACTTAGTAATTACCTCACGGGTTTTTTTGGGCATCAAAGACAAATAAACCCTGTGGTGGTTGTTTCTTGATAGTTGTTAGAAACCTCTTTCTATCAGAATTCTCAATTGTTTGGTACGATTCAGCAATATGATTTCTAAGACTACTTGTTCTAGATTTAGGGTTATGTGTCAACCTCAATTGATAGTATTTGCACACAACTTTTGGGACACCATCAACAACTAACAAATTATGTTCAAAGTGTTCCCAGACTTTTGCTCTCCGATGTGGATTTACTGGTGATGACTCATCTATGAAATCACTGGTACCGAAAGTGTCGACATGTTTGAAGACATGTTTAGAATTTGTTAGTTACCCAACATTAGCAAATTTTAGCAAAGATAACTAGGACATACAAACTAGATAAGATGAATGAGAAGACATGTTTAGAATATGTTAAGTTTCTTTATAACTAGGACCTACTTTTTCATTTTTTCTCAAAGACTAGTTCCATTCCATGTGAGTATTGAACAAGACTTACTAAAGCATTCCAAACAGAGATAAAATCATTTCTATTAGCGAGAATCCTTAGCCATAAAACAACTCGATTCCAATATATTCCAAGTCAATTGTCCCAATATATTCCAAATCAATTTGTATAATCAACAAACAAGTGTTAGAAATGGACATGATATCAACGATCCCGAATCTGGCATATACAAGCAATAACTAATCAAGAAACTATCCAGATTATTGTTCACAAGCAGATCCGCCAAATCATCCATTAGCATTGATAGGAAGCATAGACCACTTCACCCATCCTAATAATTTGCACTATCTTTCGTTTTATGGAATAATCAATTATGTACCACTGCAAAGATGTGGATTTTATAATTTTCCACTGCATATGTGGATGACATCTGGGTCTCGTGGCCACATGTCATCCACACATAAGAGGCAAATTGTAAATTGCAGATCTTTGGCAGTGGCAAATAATCAGATCTCCCAACAAATATATGCCTAATAGAAGTAGAAACAAGCACTTTCAATCTATCCTTAATTATCTGACAAATCATAACTAAGCTAACAATGCACAAATAAGCTACACTAAACAACTAAAATCGCCAAGAAGAAGTATCTAACACACAACAAATGTCCAATTTAGACCAGGTATTTGAGAAACCAATAGGTCCCAATTAATCGAATTACACATAGCTCTAATAAACTAATTTAATATAGCACGACACAGGAGAACAAAATAAATAGCGTGAATTGTCGAATTCGCTTATCCAGATAAGCGCACATACCTTGCCATTGACCTCCCAAAGCATGTTGTTCTCGATCTCCCTGTACGGGAATGAATTCGACAGGAGCTCATCACCTGCAATGCATCAAACACAATAGATTCAGTCAAATCCATCACACACACACACACACACACACACACACACACACACCATTAGAGATAATCTTCTCGCTACAAATCAAGTTCAAACCCAAACCCATGGACAGATCTGCTCAATCAGGTGAACCTCAAGAATTTTGAGCCTCTGATGTTGGGTTCATGCAAGAAAGAATTCGAAGAGAGGTGCACCTGGCTATGGGGGCAAAGGAGATCTGGGAGAGGGGGCACGCGGCAGCCGGCAGTGACGAAGATCAGGGAAGGAGGAGGGAGTCGACGTTGGTAGAAGAATCGGTGTGCGGTGCCGCGCGGAGAGCCGAGTTCTTAGCGATAGAGATGCAGGGAAGAGATCTAGGGCAGAGGAACACGACGGCGGCGAAGAGCGGGGAAGGAGGGGGTTGACGGCACAACGGCGGTGAGGGAACCCTAGCCCCTCATCTGGTTGCCCCTCACTCCCTCAGTCACGCCCTCACGCAGTCACGCGGCGGTCGGCTGGGCCTCACCCTCTTGGGTCTCGGCCTCTCGACGGCACCACGGGGGAGGAGGAGGGACTCAACGACGTGGCGATAGAGAGCGGGGAAGGAGGAGGGACCCGACGGCGCGATGACGACGAGAGAACCCTAGTCATGCCCCTCACCCAGTCGCCCCTCAACTCAACTCCCTCAGGTCTCGCCTCCCCCACGCTCGGGCTGAGTGTTGCGGCATGAGTCGTGTGATGCGGCTTTTCCTCTCGGGTCTCGCCTCCCTGACAGGACTCACAATTTCAGGGATTGAATTTGCAAGTCAGTCACAACTGAAACGAAAATAGGATGGGGAAAGTAAATAAGTGTTCTACAGACTAACGAACTAGAGTAACAAGATATGCCGATTGATGCCTTCTCATTCCAAGGACGCCTGCATATAAGACCAGCGTATACCCGACGCGATTACAAAGTAGAAGTAAAAGTCTGAATGAAACTACTGCTGGAATTTACAGCGTTCACCGAAAAGACAAAATAGATGACGCTACAGTAATTTCTGGAATGGTTCTGAGCGTTGGATCCTCCTTCACCCTCAGAAACATCCTCGCCTTCCATCCTCGGCTAAATGAAGTCGCTGAACGAGCACGCCTACGCAGACTTCAAGTCCCGAAACAATTCACTTGTCATCTTTAGTCGTCTTCCAAAAGCTAAAACAAATTGGGTCCCGACAGCTCCTCCCCTCTCAAATTGACTTGTCCTCAAGGAGTAAAGTGCGGAAAAGTGGTTCGATGAATGCAAATCCTCCCGTGTAGCATCCTCAGGTCCCAGATTCAGCCATTGAATGAGCCATTGCGCCACCGGTTCGTTTCGGCGTTATTACTCTCCTGTCCAAAACTGCCACCGGTTCGGTTTTGATTTTGCCATTCTCCCCATCCAGTGGTAACCTAGGTATTGGCACAGCCTTTGAGCCTATATGTTTCTTCAATTGGCTCACGTGGAACACTGGATGCATCAAGGTCTGAGCTGGCAGCTGCAATCTATAAGCAACCGTCCAATTCTCTCCAAAATTTCGAACGGCCCAGTAAAACTTTGATCGCAGCTTGATGAGCCTCAATGCCAAATGCGATCACCAGAAGGTTGCATTTTGAGATAAACCATATCTCCCACCTGCAGTACCCTCTCAGATCGGGATTTGTCTGCAAAATGCTTCATCCTCTCTTGTGCTTTGTGTAGATTCTCTTTGAGCTGATCCACCATCTTCTCCTTTTGTTCGAGTGTCACCCTGGCCTCTTCGGACACAGTACACGGAATGCTAAATTCTCCCACTTGTGGAGGAGGATATCCATATAAAGCCTGGAAAGGAGTGATCTTCAAAGATGTATGGTATGAAGTGTTATACCACCATTCCGCTAGTGACAACCAATTCATCCACTCTCTCGGTTCTTGAAAGGTCATGCTTCTCAAGTAAGCCTCCAAACATTGATTTACCCTCTCCGTTTGCCCATCCGTTTGTGGATGATATGCACTACTCAATCTTAAAGAGATCCTCATCAAACTGAAAATCTCTTGGAATAAGTGGCTAGTAAAGATTCTGTCCCTATCCGTCACAATTGCAATTGGCATCCCATGCAGTTTAAAGATGTTATCCATGAAAATTTGAACTACTTGTTGCACAGAATATGGATGTGACAGTGAAAGGAAGTGAGCATATTTGGTGAATCTATCCACTACCACCAAGATTACCTCTTTACCTTTAGATTTTGGTAGACCTTCTATGAAATCCATGCTAATGTGAGTCCATGCCATATCTGGAACCTCGAGAGGATTTAATAATCTGGGATATGTATATGTTCAGATTTAGTAATTTGACAACCGGGCATTCAAGAATTAACAATTCAACCTCCCTTTGAGCTTAGGCCAATAGAATAACCTTTTAATCTTATGATAAGTGGCCCTCCTTCCGAATGTCCTCCCAACGGTGATGAATGGAAGGAGTCTATGATCCTTTTCTGCTATCATTCCCAACTCCCACATATATTCTTCCTTTATACTTTACCAATCCTGAATCTAAAGTGTACTCATTGTCCAAACCGGCCTGAGTCTGATTATTGTTGAACATCTTCTCATATTGTGGGTCACCAACATAGCTATTCTTCACATCATCCACCCATTCAGGTACAATGGTGACCATGGCTTGACAATTACTTTCCCCTTCCTTCACATTACTATCTCTTCTAGATAATGCATCGGCTGCAACATTTTCCTTTCCCTTTTTGTATTCCACCACATAATCAAACTCCAATAACTTGAGGAGCAATTTATGCTTTGTTGTAACATCCCAAAGTGTCATTACCAAAATAAAATTAAATAAAGTTATTATTTTGTTGGATTTTCGTATTTGAAAGAGTTTGATTGCTTTATTTGAATTTCTCAAGTTTTAAAACTCAAAAGGAAAATTTATTAAAGTTTTTGAAGTTGTATTTGAGTTAAAGTTGAAAAAAAAGGTTAAATTAATTTCTGGAATTTTAAAAGCATTTCCTAATTATTTTAAACACAAAAAATTATGTTAAAAACTATTACCATTTAAGTTGGAATTATTTTATTAAGTTCAAAATAATTCTAGGAATTTTGTAAATTTTTCTAGAATTTTTGGACTCTATTTGCTATATTCTAAAAATATTTGATTTATTGTTTAATCTTTATTCGAAAACATGAACAAAGGATTTACCGAGGGACATCTACAAGAACCTATGAACAAGAATACTGAATTAAAAAAAATTCCAAGCGTGCATGCAAGCATCCATCCTATTTTGCTCTCAAATTTAGCACAACTTAACACCGGTGCCTCTTTGCATGCTATACCAAGTTTCCATTCTTTCTTTTGTTTAGTATCCTCTCTTTTAATATTTTATTCCTTATTTCTGCTCATCTTCTTCCCAAACAGCTTTTTTTTTTCTTACCGAGAGACATCCATGGCAAGATCGCCCTTTCTTCGACTCACAAGCCCATCAACGCCGGCCGCTTCTTACACCGCCGAAGGCCGCCCACCGCCGGTCCCGCCACCAACCGCGACGCTCTCTTCCTCTCCCTTCCTTCATCAAGAATCCGGTTGAGCTCCGGAGGCCATTAATGGTCGCCATCCACTCTCTCATTCTTTCTCCTCATTCAACGATTAAAATGGAATCCGTTTGAAGGAGAACATGCTTATTAACGCCACGCACGCAGCCACACCATCAAATGGACGTTTTACCTCTAAATGCAATCAATTGTGGCAGTTTTCAAATGACCTTTCATTGCACTCAAAACCGCTGCTTCATTCTCCTCCTCCCGCCCTCTCCGCCTTATATAAAGGGAGCCCGAGGTAGCTCTCCTCCTCCTCATCCTGAACCCCCAAGCTCCCTACCCTCTCCCACTCTCATTTGCCGGCAATTGAGTTTCCCTTCACAAGAACCGGTTTGAAGTTTCTTCGATTCCGCGCCACACCGACGCCCACCGCCGCTGTTTACACCATCGCCTTCGCGACATCGTGTTCTACGCGTGCTTCCTCCTTTTCACCGTAACTCGCACGAGCACCACCTTCTCCATGCGCCAAGCTTGTCTGATGCTGTTCGGTTTTGGGGAAGATGAACAAAGATGCTACTCAGATAACTAGTTGATTCATCCATTGTACAGACCCTTTAATCTTTCAAAAATCCGTTTCTCTCATGCAAGCTCCAAATCCGTTGATTCCTTCACCTAAATTCATCTAAATTCATCTATTATTTTTAGTATTTATTTTGTAATTTTTAGATTTTATTTAATTTCCATTTATTATTTGGTCTATTTTATGCTGTCGTTGCCGCCACGGCCAATCAGTGGCGCTTTTCACCACAACCGAGGTGAGCGTTACGTTCCCTCATGTTCCTCTTCAAATCACCACAAACCTCATCCGCTAACTCCTCTCTGTTTGCCCGCAATGCCGACGTTAGCGCTCGTCGTCCGAAGGATTTCTCCGCGGATCGTGACGCCATCAAAGATCCTCTCGCCGAGCCATTAACACCGTTGAGTTCGCCTCAACGCATTCAACATCGTACTCCTCGCCATAGCCCTAAAACTCCTTCTTTGTTCCCAATTATCCGAAACCATATTTTCCGATGAATAGTACAATTTTCGGAATTTTATTATTTCATGTAACACTCAACCTTCCGAATTTCGTTTCTCACTCATACGAACTCCGATTGCGGCCGATTCAACTTCCTAAATTCATAAAAAGTCGATACCTTCCTAGCAGTATTTATGTTATAATTTTTGGATTTTATTTGGATTTTATTTGAATATTATTTGAATTCAATCGCTTACGCCGTATAGATTTCGACGACTTGATTTAATCGGATTTCAACATCATTTGAGAATAATCCATTGAGCAAGGCAAGTTACACTCTTGATCATATTGATCCCATTATTTTAAATTAATTATTCTGTTTTAAATTATTGAATGCTTATTTTTATCAAGTATTTGAATTCTGCTTTAAATTGTAGTTATGCCTAAATCCTTTGTATTGCCAATCTTGACATTGAAATGATCCTACCATCGACACTTTAGATAAAATCTAGTTTATGCAATAGTATGAACTAGAATGTTTTGAGAAAATTATGCTTAGCCATGCTTAGACCCAAAATACTTGATTTGGGGAATTTCAGCCAAAAATCAAATGTTGTTTAAAATGGTATCCATAGCATTGGTGTGCCATGGATATTTGAAAAGGATTTTGAAAAGCAAAAGTAAAGTTGGTTTGGACCAAGCGAAATGGATGCTTGGTGGGTGCAGATTATGCACTGGATCAATCCGGAAGGATTGAGGCCCATGGGTTTTGTGGAAAGTCGCCAAGTCAATTGAGGACCGCCTCTGAGCGTGCCTTTGCTATGCCTATAATGGGCTATGCCTCACCGTGCAACCACATGTCCCGAGTATGGGTAGGGACCCGCTAATTAATTTGTAAAGTTCCATCGCGTTGATCCTGCTTTGTACGTGGGCGGTCTTTCATGGCCATTTCTTTTGACAAAGTCTTTCATGACTATTGTTCCCACCTAGCGCAAGAGGGGCTAGGAACTCATGGATTTCTATTTTAAAGGGGCTAAACCTTAGCGAGGGAAATCATGTGGAATGGCACATTGTAAAGGCCTTGGCACATGCTCTAGATCGCTTACCTAAGGTAGTGAGCGGTGGTATCGACGGATGCCAAGCAAATTAGAGAATTCGTGTCATGTGGGTAAAGTGTACAACCTCTGCAGAGTGTAAAACTATTCAATAGCGGCGTCATGATCATGGACATGCTAGCAAAGCCACTCAAAGTTAGACTTTGGTTTTGATTTGAAAAGACTTAGGCAAATGGATTATGCAAATGGGAATTGGGCAGGAAGCCATGTGATAGGAGGGTATCCTTCACCATTCATGTGTGAATGTTATCTGACTGTAAAATTGATTTATAAAATGAATTTTAGTTATGGAATAACTGCTTTGGAACTTAGTACAAGTATTCAAAGAAAATGCTGCTTTATGCAAAAAGAACCATATTAAGCCATCCTTTGTTACATCCATGTATGCATGTCATTCTGTTATTTGACGGGTGTAACTTGCGAGCACGGTAGTTGTGCTCATTCTTGCTTAATGCAAATAATTTCAGAGGAGAAGGACTTTGCCACCGGCGTGGATCTCGACGACTAGGCCGCTTCCCCAGTCGATTGCCTGTGGCAGATTAACTGGACTCTACTACATCTTGGTCTTCCGCTGTGTTTATTTTATTGTTGGCCTGTAAGCCTCCTTTGTAATCAACTCTGTTGTTATTTATTAATAAAGTTATGCGTTTTATGGATGTTACCATATTTGTTTAACTGTGTGAACTAGCTACTGATCATGGGACTAGTTCAGAAATGCACAGAGGATTTGGGACGTTAATCCCGGGTCCGACAAAGATGGTTTCAGAGCCATATCGACTGTAGGTCGTGACCTAGTTGGAATGGCCGTTAGTTGAAAAAAAAACTCCAAAAATTATTTTATATAACAAGAAAAATAAATTGTTCTCTTCTCATCTGAGTCATCTATCTTCTTTTTTACCTAATTGTCTTTTCACCATTTTATAATGTTAAATGTATCCTCTTTTCCCTGGAAAACTTCTATAGATAGTCAACACGTTATTAACCCTTACGTTCAAGACCACAAGACATGGAGCCATCGACAAAGTATCATCGTCTTCACCATCCAAGGAAGACGGACAAGACTTACCGAAGATCGTTGTGTCAGCCAAGCCATATAGTCTAAGTTTGCCAAGACTCATTCTGTGTTTTGAGTTATTTCCCCAGATTACGAGTCTCGATTGATAAAATGTTGTATAAAGCTATTAAAGTTTTCTTGAAGCTTTTGAGTTGGTTCTTTTGTTTGGGAGTATTGTTTTGCTCTATCCCCTTAGTCCTTCTTATTTGTCTCTTCCCTATCCTTTGTCTCCTTTCCTATAAACTCTGGAATAACCGATAGATGGTGAATACTCGTCGCTCGAAAAGTGAAAACAAGCAAGACAACAATGTCCCTGGAAATGCCAGTAATGAAGCCAACCAACCGCTGACGGCCGAAACCCTTCGGAATTTGAACCAGTTCTTCATCACCCAGGCTCAACTAATGCAACAGCTGATGCAACAAATGAACAACAACAATGTTCTCTCGACCACTGCTCCTACAACACAAGAACAACGTTCCAAGAGGAAGATATTGGATCAAGGGCAACATGATGCAAGAAACCCCAAGGCTCGTGCGATTCAGCCCCAACCCAACCAAGCACCAATGACGACCGCACACATGACTCCAGGATCAGCACCACGTCCACCAATGCAGACGTTCCGCAACATCAAGGCTGGCCAATCTCAGCAGAACAAAACTTCAAGGGCAGGAATACAATGTTTCCATTGTCGGGATATGGGACATTATGTCAATCGATGTCCAAGAAGACGTTTAGCACTCATCTCTTACAGCATTCCAGAAGCCATTCTGATCGCAACAATAACACCAGAAGCAGGAGGTAAAAACAACAGAAGATACATGTCCCAGTTGCAGAAATACATAAGTTTAGGCTTGCCAATGCCTCAAGAAACAACCATGAACCAGCCGGCCAGCTTGTCGCTCCCAAACACCTTTGTTGGGGGCCAATCACAGAAAATTTATCTCATGTTGCAGGCATCACATGTTTCCACTGCCAAGAGAAAGGACATTATGCTAATAAATGTCCAAAGAAGCAGCAGGCAGCAAGTCTGAGGTTCAAAAGGGCAATACTATGCAAGCAAACAGGAAGTCGTAGAATTCTGAAAGAGGACGACTGAACAACATCACAGCTCAGGCCCCGTCCAACGAAGAGCAGGATGCAGACAACGACAACTCTAGTTGAAAACCTTGTATAACCAGCTTTCTTTCTAGCCACTCCGAATCTCGGGGACGAGATTCCTTTTAAGGGGGGTAGTTTGTAACATCCCAAAGTGCTGTTACCAAAATAAAATTAAATAAAGTTATTATTTTGTTGGATTTTCTGTATTTGAAAGAGTTTGATTGCTTTATTTGAATTTCTGAAGTTTTAAAAGTCAAAAGGAAAATTTATTAAAGTTTTTGAAGTTGTATTTGAGTTAAAGTTGAAAAAAAAAAGGTTAAATTAATTTCTGGAATTTTAAAAGCATTTCCTAATTATTTTAAACCCAAAATAAATTATGTTCAAAAACTATTACCATTTAAGTTGGAATTATTTTTATCAAGTTCAAAATAATTCTAGGAATTTTTGTAAATTTTTCTAGAATTTTTGGACTCTATTTGCTATATTCTAAAAATATTTGATTTATTGTTTAATCTTTATTCCGAAAACATGAACAGTGATTTACCGAGGGACATCTACAGTAACCTATGAACAGTAATACGAATTAAAAAAAATTTCCAAGCGTGCCCGCGCGGGCATCCATCCTATTTTGCTCTCAGCCTAGCACAACTTAACACCGGTGCCTCTTTGCATGCTATACCAAGTTTCCATTCTTTCTTTTGTTTAGTATCCTCTTTTTTAATATTATATTCCTTATTTCCTGCTCATCTTCTTCCCAAACAGCTTTCTGTTTTTTTTTCTTACCGAGACATCCATGGCAAGACCGCCTTTCTTCGCAGACTCACAAGCCCATCAACGCCGGCCGCCTTACCACTGCCGAAGCCGCCCACCGCGGTCCCGCCACCAACCGCGACGCTCTTCCTCTCCCTTCCTTCATCAGAATCCGGTTGAGCTCCGGAGGCCATTAATGGTGCCATCCACTCCTCTCATTCTTTCTCCTCATTCAACGCATTAAAATGGAATCCGTTTGAAGGAGAACATGCTTATTAACGCCACGCACGCAGCCACACCATCAAATGGACATTTTACCCTCTAAATGCAATCAATTGTGGCAGTTTTCAAATGACCTTTCATTGCACTCGAAAACCGCTGCTTCATTCTCCTCCTCCGGCCCTCTCGCCTTATAAAAGGGAGCCCGAGGTAGCTCTCTCCTCCTCATCCCGAACCCCCAAGCTCCCTACCTCTCCCACTCTCATTTGCCGCAATTGAAGTTTCCTTCAAGAACCAAGTTTGAAGTTTTTCGATTCCGGCCACACCGACGCCTCTAATTGTCGCCGTTTACACCATCGCCATCGCGACATCGTGTTCTACGCGGTGCTTCCTCCCTTTTCACCGTAACTCGCGAGCACCACCTTCTCCATGCGCCAAGCTTGTCGCATCTCGTTCGGTTTTGGGGAAGATGAACAAGATGCTACTCAGATAACTAGTTGATTCATCCATTGTACAGACCCTTTTAATCTTCCAAAAATCCGTTCTCTCTCATGCAAGCTCCAAATCCGTTGATTCCTTCACCTAAATTTATCTAAATTCATCTATTATTTTTAGTATTTATTTTGTAATTTTTAGATTTTATTTAATTTCCATTTATTATTTGGTCTATTTTGCGCGTCGTTCTTGCAGCCACGGCCAATCAGGCGCTTTCACCACAACCGAGGTGAGCGCGATGCCTCATGGTTCCCTCTTCAAATCGCCACAAACCTCATCCGCTAACTCCTCTCTGTTTGCCCGCAATGCCGACGTTCGCCCGCCTTCCGCCGAAGGATTTCTCCGCTTGATCAGACGCCATCAAAGATCCTCTCGCCGAGCCACAACACCGTTGAGTTCGCCTCAACGATTCAACATCGTACTCCTCGCCATAGCCCTAAAACTCCTTCTTTGTTCCCAATTATCCGAAACCATATTTTCCGATGAATAGTACAATTTTCGGAATTTTATTATTTCATGTAACACTCAACCTTCCGGAATTTCGTTCTCACTCATACGAACTCCGATTGCGTCGATTCAACTTCCTAAATTCATAAAAAGTCGATACCTTCCTAGCAGTATTTATGTTATAATTTTTGGATTTTATTTGGATTTTATTTGAATATTATTTGAATTCGAATCGTTTACGCGTATAGATTTCGACGACTTCGGACGACCGGATTTCAACATCATTTGAGAATAATCCATTGAGCAAGGCAAGTTACACTCTTGATCATATTGATCCCATTATTGTAAATTAATTATTCTGTTTTAAATTATTGCATGCCTATTTTTATCAAGTATTTGAATTCCTGTTTTAAATTGTAGGTATGCCTAAATCCTTTGTATTGCCAATCTTGACATTGAAATGAACCTACCATTGACACTTTAGATAAAATCTAGTTTATGCAATAGTATGAACTAGAATGTTTTGAGAAAATTATGCTTAGCCATGCTTAGACCCAAAATACTTGATTTGGGGAATTTCAGCCAAAAATCAAATGTTGTTTAAAATGGTATCCATAGCATTGGTGTGCCATGGATGTTTGAAAAGGATTTTGAAAAGCAAAAGTAAAGTTGGTTTGGACCTGGGCGAAATGGATGCTTGGTGGGTGCAGGATTATGCACGGGATCAATCCGGGAAGGACTGAGGCCCATGGGTTTTGTGGAAAGTCGCCCAAGTCAATTGAGGACCGGCCTCGAGCGTGCCTTTGCTATGCCTATAATGGGCTATGCCTCACCGTGCAACCACATGTCCCGAGTATGGGTAGGGACCCGCTAATTAATTTGTAAAGTTCCATCGCGGTTGATCCTGTTTGTATGCGGGCGGTCTTTCATGGCCATTTCTTTTGACAAAGTCTTTCATGACTATTGTTCCCACCGGCGCAAGAGGGGCTAGGAACTCATGATTTCAATTCCAAAGGGCGAAACCTTAGCGAGGGAAATCATGTGGAATGGCGATTGTAAAGGCCTTGGCACATACTCTAGATCGCTACCTAAGGTAGTGAGCGGTGGTATCGACGGATGCCAAGCAAACTAGAGAATTCGTGTCATGTGGGTAAAGTGTACAACCTCTGCAGAGTGTAAAACTATTCAATAGCGCGTCATGATCATGGACATGCTAGCAAAGCCATTCAAAGTTAGACTTTGGTTTTGATTTGAAAAGACTTTGGCAAATGGATTATGCAAATGGGAATTGGGCAGAAGCCATGTGATAGGAGGGTATCCTTCACCATTCATGTGTGAATGTTATCTCGATCAGTAAAATTGATTTATAAAATGAATTTTAGTTATGGAATAACCGCTGGAACTTAGTACAAGTATTCAAAGAAAATGTCGCTTTATGCAAAAAGAACCATATTAAGCCATCCTTTGTTACATCCATGTATGCATGTCATTCTCGTTATTTGACGGTGTAACTTGCAGCACCAGTAGTTGTGCTCATTCTTGCTTAATGCAAATAATTTCAGAGGAGAAGGACTTTGCCACGGCGTGGATCTCGACGACCAGGCCGCTTCCTAGTCGATTGCTCGTGGCGCATTAACTGACTCTACTACATCTTGGTCTTCCATTGTTTATTTTATTGTTGGCCTGTAAGCCTCCTTTGTAATCAACTCGTTGTTATTTATTAATAAAGTTATGCTTTTATGGATGTTACCATATTTGTTTAACTGTGTGAACTAGCTACCGATCATGGGACTAGTTCGAAAATGCACAGAGGATTTGGGACGTTAATCCCGGTCCGATAAATTGTATTCCTTCTATTAACCTCTGTTGTTGTTATATATTTTAAACTCTTTTGATCAGATTACGATCACCACCGATTGCCCAATAGATAGTGTCTCATTTTTTAATGCTTCAAGTATAGCCATGGCTTCCTTATCATACACCGATCGGGCTGACTCTTGTTCCCAAGGTCTTGCTAAAAATGCAATTGGTCTACCCTCTTGCATCAAAACCGCTCCTAATCTGTCCCACAAGCATCCGTCTCCAATATGAATGGTTTAGTAAAGTCTGGCAAGGCCAACACCGGGCATGTGGTCATAACTCTTTTTAATGTATCAAAGGCTATGGCCTGAGCTTCTCCCCAAGTAAATGAGTCTTTTTTCAAAACTTCAAACAAAGGTTTGCAAATCTGCCCATAACCTCTCACAAACCTTCGATAATAACCAGTTAGACCCAGAAATCCTCTCAACTTGGTTACATTAGTGGGTGTTGGCCAATTCAATATGTCTTCTATCTTTTTTGGGTCTGTAGCCACTCCTGAACCATTGATAATATGCCCTAGGTACCCTATTTCAGTCATAGCAAAACAACATTTGCTTCTTCTTGCCTTGAGTTGATTCTGTCTCAGTATTTGTAAAACCTGATTCAAATGTTCAACATGTTCTGTTAGGTTCTTGCTATACACCAATATATCATCAAAGAACACCAGTATGAACTTTCGTAATTGATCACTGAAGATGTGATTCATAAGAGACTGAAAAGTAGCTGGCGCATTAGTCAACCCAAACGGCATGACTGTATACTCATAATGGCCCAAGTGAGTTCTAAATGCAGTCTTAGGTATGTCCTCCTCTACCATCCTGATTTGGTGATAACCTGACCTGAGGTCTAGCTTGGAAAAAATGGTGGCACCATACAATTCATCAAGTAAATCCTCTATGATGGGCATGGGAAATTTGTTCTTGACCGTCATTGAATTAAGTTGCCGGTAATCTACACACAACCTCCAAGAACCGTCCTTCTTTCTAACCATTATAGCTGGAGATGAATATGGACTCACACTGGCTCGAATCTCCTCAGATTTTAGCAGCTGCCGGATAATGTCTTCCATGGCATCCCTCTGATGGTGCGGGGTTCGGTAAGGTCTAATATTTGGAGGTTCTCCACTGCCCTTTAACAGTATAGAATGATCACACCCTCTCTTTGGTGGCAATCCTTTAGGTTCATCAAACACTTCAGCATATAACTGTAGCAGCCTTTGAATCTCTTTCGGCAACTCCTCAGACTCTTGAGTCTCAGAATCTTGAATCCAGTTTATGTGTACCATGCAGCCGCACACATCTGTTCTTAACAGCTTGACCAACTTAGTGGCTCCCACTAATACATGTTTTTCAGTAATCGCACTGTCTTTGAGGACCACAGTTTTCCCCCCCTTAAATACAGATAGTTCTCTCGTCTTCAAATTCATACCAATTGGGCTATGCTCATAGATCCAATCTGCTCTAAGAATAACATCATAGTTGCCCAAGTCCAGTAACTGAAACGAAGTACTAAAAGTGTAGCCTTGTACCTTATAGGTTACCTCCTCGCTCTCACTTCATTGATAACTTTCCCCACCACCACAAGCATACTCTTGGATGGTTGAGATATCGACTTGCTGTTGCTCTGATCATGAACTCATGATCCATAAAAGAATGAGTACTACCACTATCTACTAACATCATGGCTGATTTACCCCCAAAAGATGTCCTCAAGGAAATAGTAGCGGTCCGGCTAATCCACTCATAGCATTGCTAGAAATCAACAACAATTGTTCATTCTCCTGACTATCATCAGCTACAATCGGACTTCCAGGAGCCGTAACAAATTCGGCCTCCTTAAACACTTCAGTTTCTTCGAAGCTCTCAGCCTCCTCTCCTTGCATCAAAATAGCATGCAGTGCTTTCTTAATTTTACATTTTAAATTATGTCCTGGGACCCACGGCTCGTTGCAATGCCAGCACGTCCTCTTGTTACCTTCTTGAACCAAATTTTTTTCCTTCTCGTTACCTTCCACAATCATTCCTCTAGCTGGTCCCGATTTGAAGGTTGTGGTAATTGTCTTACTCTTGTTACTGGTACCCGAATGGCTACTTCTTCTAGCAAGTACTGCTTTTTCTTCCAACTTCGCCAACCAATAAGCTTCTAACAACCCTTTAGGCTGGTGCATGCTAACTCCATATTTGATTTCTTCTTTCAACCCTCCAATAAAACAACTCATTAGGAATGCCTCTTGCAAAATGGGTGGTCTCTCCTCACTAGCTCCACACTCTTTTCAAAGTAATCGATATACTTGCCTACATTTCCCATCTACTTCATAGTTTGGAGCCTTTCCACAGCCTCATGAGCACTTGCCTCTGAAACCGGGTCGACAAACATTGCACAAAGTCTTTGCCATTTAATACTTGCCAGTTGATTCCAATTCCTTTAAACCATGTGTTGGCTCTACCTGTGAAATGCCTGTTGGGTCATGGGCAAGGCTACGATAGCTACAAACAAAATTTCTACCACGCAAACCAGAAGCCATGCAAGTAGATGATCATAGATCGTTACCACGACGCCTTGAGCAGCGGAAGAAGGGTTGGAGCAACCAGTCCAACGAAGAGCGTCGATGTAGTGGTCGAGTCGATCGTCCAATGTCCTCACGAGTTGATCGCTCCTCCAAAGAACGCTCTGCGGTTCCTTGTGAAGATCGCGGATCGCCCTCAAGCGCAACAATCGTAGTAGCGCCTCTCACGGTATCCACACGCCCGTGGAAGGAAACAACCGAACGCCGGTGTGCCAAAGACCAAATCGCCGCGTGGAGCTCTAAGGAAGATGGCGGCTAGGGTTTTGGTGGTGTTTCACGATGCTCCCAACACCTCATGCACCTCCTTATATAGAGCTCGTGGCGGATCCTATCCGACACCGCCATTTAATCGTATTCGTATTGGTTTGTTCCAACCTGCTAAGTGTGTGACCACAGGGTTCATGTGTAGTTCGGTTGTGACTCGAAACCGCTTCCGATCACGAGTCGAAGCGGCTCCTAGCGTAACATATCGATTCCCTATACACACAAATTATGCCTGACGAACCTTAATGCAATATGATCTACGACTAGGTCCTCATCACTTACGACTAGGTCCTATCTCTATACGACCACCAGATTTGATCACGACCAACTCGTAATTCCTTACGACTTGGTTTCGACCACTCTGTGGATTACGCTCGACCAGTCTCGACTTGCTTGTATCTCCATACGACCCGATCGAATCGTCGAATCTAAGCGACTTACTCGTATACTCCCTTTGCCTCACGATGTCCGATCGAACTCTGGTGAGATGTTGTGTCATCCATGGATCTGCTCAATACTTTCTCGACGAGTGTCGATATACTTTACGTGGTCGAACACTTCGACTACTAGTGGCATGGCCATGCACTTTCTTTATCCGATCACAACGAGGGGCCCAGAGACATCTCTCCTGTTATGTTAGGAGGGGCAAATCCCATATCCGACCAATCACATTCCTCTCCATGTTTCAGAGCATACCCGAAAGCTACCTTTATAACTACCCAGATTCTGATGTAGCGTTTGGCAACCCCTAAGAGTGCTCTACACATGTAGGAAACCATGCTTGATCTCAGTCTCTAAGGATTATACATCATCATTGCTTGAGACCAACTAACGACACATAGATTCATAACAATCTCAATAGTGTCTCAATGTGGGTCTTATCCAACATCATGTTCTCTAACATGTGTCCATATTATTGGTTTGATATCTCCATATCTATGACTCGTGAAACATAGTCATCAACCAATGCATATGCTAGTCTATTCATATGTGTCCTCATATGTTTACGACCAGGGATCGTATAAGAATAATTATTGCAGAAATATAGAGTTTCACAACCAAGTCACATACTTGATAATAAATATTAACAATATTATTCTAGGAACAAGATAACACATTATCCAATGTCATGAACATAATGAAATATAATCATCTCTATGATTGCCTCTAGGGCATATTTCCAACAATGCCCAGTGGCTAAGTTAACCCACTGTTCCCTAGGAGTTCCTGACATTTCAAAGAACCGTTCACACTGTTCCAGCCAGCCAATAGGTCCATCTCCTGAGAATAAAGGAAGTTCTAGCTTTGGTCCCCTCAGCACAGCATCTGCAAAGTGATGACTCCCACTGTTAATGTTCTGATTCATACTCCCCATTGTGCCAATCATATGTACTCCTGGGAAATTTGATGTATATGACCATCCTGGGTGTGGTACTTGTGGTTCAATATGCGGGTTGACATTCATTACAGGATGATAATATGTCTGCATAGCTGCCATGGTATTTGTATTTTGCCACGTCCATGGTGGTGCCCTTGGTATTTCCTGGCCCTGATTGAACCCTGGGTTCCACCTTGCTGGCATCGGGACAGAAGTTGGTGGGGTTCTTCTTTGAGCATCACCATACCTCTCCTCGACATTGATTTGGGATGTAGTTCGGACAGCAGGCGAAAGGTAGGAGATTGGTTTGGTATTACCGTGTTGGGTTCTACAAAGAAACTCGTAGCTGCTCCCGTCCTCCTGTTCGGCTCAGCATTCCGAGATAGATCTCCCCTCGCGGCCGCTGGAACTGGTCCCTCCTCCCGGGACTCACTCGCTTCCTCTTCCACCCCCGCTCGAGACGGCTGTGAGAACTTGGCTAGCAAGATGTTCTTGATTTCAGCCACATCCGACTTCAGAGTATCTAACTCTTTCAACTTTTCATGGATCTTGATGATTTCTGCCCGGTTTTCCATCTCCATTCCGTCCTCTTCAATCGAGCCTTGAGATCTGGTCTTCACCACCATCAATCGCCCAGATCTGGCGAGGCAAAGGGATTTTACAGCAGCAACTGGTCAGTTTGCTCCAACCTTTCCTCAAGCCGATCTCTGTTGCAGGATTCGAGTGGGCTCTGATACCAAATGACAGGACTCACAATTTCAGGGATTGAATTTGCAAGTCAGTCACAGCTGAAACGAAAATAGGATGGGGAAAGTAAATAAGTGTTCTACAGACTAACGAACTAGAGTAACAAGATATGCTGATTGATGCCTTCTCATTCCAAGGGACGCTGCATATAAGACCAGCGTATACCCGACGCGATTACAAAGTAGAAGTAAAAGTCTGAATGAAACTACTGCTGGAATTTACAGCGTTCACCGAAAAGACAAAATAGATGACGCTACAGTAATTTCTGGAATGGTTCTGAGCGTTGGATCCTCCTTCAGCCCCTCAGGAAACATCCTCGCCTTCCATCCTGGCTAAATGAAGTCGCTGAACGATGCACGCCTTGCAGACTTCAAGTCCTGGAGCAATTCACTTGTCATCTTTAGCTGTCTTCCAAAACTGCTGAAACAGCCAGTCCTGACACTCCCCCACCCATTCCAACCCACCCAGTCTAAACCATGGGTTGAAACCGTACCAACCCGAAATTTCTTGACCCAAACCAAACCAAACTAGCCCATTTTCTGTGCAAATCCAATCCAGACCAAACCATTAGCTACCTCAGCCCATTAAAATCCATCTAAAGTCAACCCAATTAAAACCTAACCCGCTTAAATCTGTTCCGATCCAACCCATTACCAGGGCTATGTGTGCCTTGCAGATCCAGCGATGCTACGGTGGAGCTGCTGCTGTGCAACGTCTGCAAGCATGTCTTCCACATCTTTAGACTCCGGCCCATCCTCCCACGTATCCCACGAGCAACGGGTTCTGCCCCTCCTGTGGCTCCTCGTCCAAGTCAATCTCCAGCGAGACAAGACGCCGAAGAGTGTCTAGATGATTCATCAATTCAATGCAATGCAGCCATTTGAGGCTCGCCAAATTTGCTTGTTTGTTCAACTAGGGATTCTTTTTTGCCGTCAGACAAAGACCGTGGATTTGTTCAAATCCAGTAGAGGTTGGTGTTTCTTCACAAAAAATAGAGGTTGATCGCAGCCAAGACACCCGCATGAGCACTTCGCAGCCGTCCCCCTTTCTGATCTAGCTGCAGATGCGAAGCAACGCTGCCACTATCATCGTCTGTAGCCCGTAGGAACATGCCGCCGCCTACAGGATCATGCCACCACCCGCTGCCTTTCTGATCTAGCTACAGAGTAACACCGCCATTGTCGCGTCTATGTGGAAGGGTGTTTGGATGACATGTGGGCCCATTGGTCAATGAATTTTAATATATTTTGGTTTGCTAAGTCATCACCACATTGGTAGTCATGTCATCCACCACCACGGTGGCAAAATCACCTCCAAAACTACCTCCATGGTTATTTACTTCGGTTTTGTAAGCTCAAATAGTAAAATACCTGGTTTTATAGTTCAGAGAAATAAGAAGACCAACCATCAAACTTTAGGGGCCAACTAGACTTTTTCCTTGCTCGATTGACAAATTTTGTTCCAACCCACCCAGGACAACTCCAACCACCGCCTCTTGCCCCAAGGCCCAACCGACGCACACAACTCTCGACGTGCAAGTAGAGTAACACTAGTGGCTCGTGACTGGTTTTTTTGCCCACGAGTCCGGCCCGAAGCCGAAAAAAGCATGATGAAATTTAATCAGATAATTTATAATAATAATTTGTTGGGGAGATAATTAAAATGATAATTAATTTTTATTTTGTAATAAAAAAGGATTTTGCACCAAAAAAAAACAACACAAGTCGGGAGTTTGTCAAAAACCCACCCGCATCTCGAATTTCGTCGGTCACACATTTGCAAGTTATATGTGATTTTAAATCCCTACCCAAGGCCAGTTGACCAACAGACTGTCCAATGTGGCGCTAGCGTGACATTCCGACATGGCCCCCTTTATAATGGCACACCCTAATGAGTCATCTCCCCCATCCAGACCTGAAGCATGTGGTGACGATCACCTCAAACCCTAGTTGCGTCGCCCACGAGTCATCGAGTCGAGCAGGAAATGGCACTTCGGGTTTGGGTGGTTGAGATGACCCATTAGGGTATGCTGTTATAAACGGGCCGAAGATGGAATGCCACGCAAGTAGGTGCTTTTTTTTACAAACTGATTGACTTGTGGGTTGGTTTTTGCCCAAAAAAAAAATCCCGTTCAAGGGCAAGATTTTCTAGTCCTGGCCATGAACACATCAACCAAGGTTGAACAATCCTACCGGGTAAAAGGAGGCTCACAGGGGGCGTAGACAGGGTGGCCACGTCGATGTTTTTTCTTGCCCGTCGGATGTTGCTCGTGTTGTTTCCGCTATCGGATTTGATCCAGTGTTGTGTTCCTACGCCCTCCATTTGGCTCGCCATGTGTGCCTATTGCCTCGTTTCCCCTGAGCCTGCCCTGGTTTTCCCCCCACCGCCGACCCTTGGGTTCCTCCTCGTTTCTATTGTCTCTCACACTTTCTTCCTCTACTCGTTCGTCGGCTATCCTCTCCGTTTTGATTGCCACCATTCGTGGTTGGCTTCCTCTCTTCTTGCAGTTCTCTTCCCCTCTATTTCTTCTGCTATTGCCGATGGTTCTCCATTACTCCTTATTTGGTTTTTTCGTTTGTTTCTTGTGGGGAGGGGGTATCTTGCCATAGAACTATGTGTCTTTCCTTCTCCCAGGGGTCTTCTTCCTCTCGTCCCTCTGTTTTCTTGCCGTATCGGTGTCCTCTTTGTTGGGACCCAGATTTACACATCCGAAACTCTCGGTATTCGAACTAGTCCTGATCAAGAGCTAGCTCACATAGGAAACATCGATGAAATACCATCCATTTATCGATTTAACTAAAAAGATCTCAAAATAACAAATAATAATAATAATAACAACTAGACCTTATGGTCAACGTTTACTTAACTTGCTATGTAGGGTTAAATAAATAAATAAACTCTTGCAGCGGAACGAAAAACTTGGAAAAGCCAAATAACATGCTCTCAAACAATCGAGTGGAGAACACATCCTAATTCGCAAAACCTTCAAAGGACCCCCTCTTAGTAGAACTCTTGAGCAGCCTGATATTCTTGAACTGAGCAGTAAAGTTTAAAGCTGTGAGTACATAAAGTACTCAACAAGTTATAGGAAACAATGCGAAATTAATATTCATACAAGGCTTGAAGTATATACAGTAAATAGATTGCAATGCGTAATTGAAAATAATAATAATAAAATAAATAATTACTTTGAAATAACCAGTGAGCTCCCTGTTCACTTTCCAACCAAACCACCAAGTGAACATCTCATCCACTGCTTAACATTATATTCACCAAGCTTAATTTCCCATTCACCTTCCCAAGCACAAACCACCAAGTGAATTCCCCATTCATCGAGCTTAACATCATATTCACAAGTGAACTTCCCATTCATACCCGACATATTTTTATAAAGAAATTCTATCTCTCGTGTGAAATTCCCGGCGTTGTCCATAATCGAGACACGATTGCTTAAATAGTTTTAACTCGCAGAGGTTGTACAAATTTTACCCACAAGAGATAAATTAACTTAAAGTGTCGATCATACTTAGTAAGTGTGCGACTAAGTGATCATCATAAGGCCTTTACAAAGCTCCTTCTTATCCCAATTCTACCCGCTAAGGTTTCAACACTGAATGTCTTTTCGACCAAACAGGCCCCCCCCTCTTGCGCCATTGTGTACATACGTCTATTCCATAACTCACGCTTCCAAGATAGAACCGAAATTGAGACATTGCTAATTAGTTAGTCAGATCCATCCCATATTAGACAAGTGGTTGTACGATATGACCCAATTAAATGGCGCACACAATTAAGTCCTTGACAAGTTACTCAGGCGAGTCTATCACAACCCACAATGGCAGCGAGGTGACCGCCGACAAGTGGTAAAATGGGTTGCTAGTGACACGGGGATTCTTTTGGTGGCGGTGGCGCAGCAAGGGCGCCGGTGAGGCGACGACAATGGCGACGATGGCGGGAGTGAAGCTCGGGCTTGTGGCGGTTCTAGTGATTCAATGACGCCCGAAGATAAAGAGAGGGAGCACCTGCATGACTGCAACACGACGATCATGACGGGTGGCTCGGGGTGGACGGAGGATGACCAGAGCGATGGTGAGACGATGGTCGGAGTCGAGGAAGAAGAGTGGCGGTGGCGGGGCATCTCGGCGATGGAGAGACAAAAAGAAAGGAGGGTATCAAAAGAGATAGATTTGGAACATAGGATGACATGCCCGGTGAGGCGAGGGACTCAACGAGGAGAGTGATCAAAAAGTGGAGGCAGCAGCCAATTTTGGGGAAGAAAGGGGCGGCGGCGATGAACTTTCAGAGATGGCGACGGGAGCAACACATAGAGCACGGAAGGGCGAATCCAACATTTGCACCCAACCCAAACCACTTTCCTCATATGGGTTTCAACCCATTTCCCCCATTTCCTGAACCCACTACTACATTCGGCTTGATTTGACATCTTTCTCTATATTTGTCGGTTTTATCATCTTCTTCGTTATGTTGCCGCAGTCGACTTTGCTCCCGCACCTTGTGCTTTATGGACTGTCGCACGACCCTGGATAGGAGGAGATCTTTTATGGATATATTTTCTAAGAGCTGCATGCTACGACGGCATTATCAAGACTCAGACTTTGGATTTTCTCTATTTTAGTGTCAACCCATTCCAAATGCAATGCTATTGCATATGCCTTATATTTGAGGGTGGGGGGGTGTTAGAGATATGTTAGAGATATGAATCTCTTTTGTATTCCTTATCTGCCTTTTGTACTGCCTTATCTGTATATGGTATACACCTCTTGTACACTCTATATATATTGTCCATTGGGCCTCTGAATACATACACACAATATTCATAATGAAACAAAGCATACTAAACATGTGGTAAATGAGAACTCAAGTCATCATAATGAAATAGCATGTCAATTTAAGCGATGGGTGACTGATATTCTTCAACCTTTCAAGGTCATCCCTAAGCTTCATATCGAGGCGTTGGAAACAATGGGAGAACCTACCATCCTTGTTTTCAAGCATTTGCATAAATTATTGCACTTGGAAAATCTTGTGCAAGTCTTGAACCTACGCTAAAAGAAATGAACTTCAAAAGAAAACTAGAACAAAATGCTACAAAAGTTCCTCTAGAAACAATTTATACAAATACTACATTAATTATCCAGAATTAAAATAATTTTTCCCAAATTTTTGGGAAAGGTTGAATCCTCAGAAAAATTCAAACTCAATCCAATAGCCTATTTCGGTTGTGGATTTAACCTACGCAAAGTATGACATAAATAGAGAGGTTTTAAATCTTATCTGGGTGCTAGGTCATCCCAAGAACACCTATGATTTATTTCATATTTTTAGGAATTTTATTCCTATTTCTAAACCTCTGGTCAAAATTGAGGGTTTAGTTTCAAATCTTAGTCAAACCTCAACTCAACCCTGGCCAGCACTGTTCCCTGGGCTCGAGCCACACCGAGCCACTTGATTCGGTTGAGTCAACTAATTGCACCCCACCCACTTCACCGCATAGGCCACTTTTGGGCCTTCCGATTCAGAATCAATGGTTCTAATCTAGTGGGCCGTTCGGACCGTCCGAACGCCCCACAAATATCAACCATCCGATTCAAAACAAACGATCCAGATCAATTGGGCTGTTCAGACTGTCCGAACATGCCACAATTTTGGACCGTTGGATTTGAATCTAACGGTGGGGATATGAGTGGAGTGTTACGCTCGCGCAGCCGCACCACTTTCTTTCGCTGACACGCGGGCCCACGCTGTTAGTGCCTTCTTCAACCTCCCATCACTTCACTCAGAGCTTCTTTGCCATGTGTTTATTTTGGCTCCACCACTGCTGTGAGCCACCGCCCATGGCAACCTATACAGGAGCTCTATTGTTTAACGCCACCTCCACTTCGTCTTTTCTCCGAGCTTAAGTACACTCCAAACCCTAGTTCTTTCTCATTTTTCCTCTCGGTGGCTGAGGAAAAGGGCGCTTGTTTGTGTTCTCTTCTATGGTGAGCTTCAACCGGGTGGTACCATTCGATTCTATGTTCAATCCCTTGTCCATTTTTGCTAATGCAAGCTTCCATTGTTGCTTGTAGCTTCTGGACCATCCTTGTGCTCTCTGGAGCTCTAAAGCGCGCACCCGAGAGCATTACCTTGCCATTTTCATCTCTGGTAAGATTCTTGATAAATCTTTCACATCATTTTGTGTCATTTAACTTGACATTGAAAACCCCTAAACCTATTGGGGCAATGCATGGCAGGATTTCGCGAATTAAAGGATTGGACTTTGTCAACCGAAGAACAATCTTTTCATCTCCCACCTTGTTCGGTAAGACTTTTGTCAATTCCTTGCTCCTGGAGTATCCTAATAGGATCCTTGAGCTATCCAGAGCATTCACTGTGTCTCATTTTGCTCAGGACATTCTCTTCACTTTGAGTCGCATCGTCGTTATTGTCTTCTCCGGCGCCGAAACTGCTCCTGTTGTTCCAAGCTTCCTCGAGCACTATTCCTAGCTTAGGTAACCTCTTAATAGTCCTTAGATGCTGGGCACACGCTTATTAGAACTGCTGCGGAGCTTTATCGCATTTTGCATGTTTGCCGTGTTGCACGCCTTTGCTCAACTCCGGCTAGCCGCCGGTGAAGGCCATCTCAGAGGTTGCAATCACTTCCCCTAAATGCGCAACACTATTGCGCATCTAACCCAACTCTTGGTTCACGCCGCCGGGGCACATAGTGCCGGCGAGCCGCTGAAACGCGTAGGACAAGGAAATCCCGTTGTCGTTCACGGATAGCCACTGTAGCGCATCATTAGAAATTAATTACAATGATTAGCTTTAAAACGCTATCTTAACGGGTCAAGCTATCACTTACATATGGGCCCAAACACTTGAGCCCCGTGTCATTGCGTGAAGCCAGCCCAAACTCAACTAGGATCTTTTTGGACCGTTCGATGTAAAATGAACGATCCAGATTAAGTGGGCCGTTCGGACCGTTCCGAACGCGCCACAAATCTGGATCGTTTGTTGTGAAATGAACGCTCTGGATCTTTTAGGCCATTCAAGCCATTCGAACTCGCCACGAATGTGGATCGTTGGATCTAAATCCAACGGCTCAAAAGCATAGTTTGAACGTCCCACTCGCGCACGCGTTGTTTAGTTTCACTAACGTGTAGGGCCCACTTGTTAGCGCACTTTGACTCAGTAAGAGGGTTAGGGCGCATTGCTGTGTAGGGTCCCACGATTCAGTGGCTGAGGCTAGCGTAACCCTCGGTAAGAAAAGAAGTAAATACTTTAGAAAATCCAAAATGCTTTAATCTTCACACTAAAAATGTGAATAAATTCAAAAATACATAACTAATTCTTCTCAACCCCAAAATGGATGGAACCAATTTTGATAATTTTCATTTTTGATGAACTTTATTATGAAATTGGTTCCAACCATTTCTCAGTAGCAGAAATTATTATTTTGTAAAATGATCCATTAAACCTACTATTTTTACAATAGGGAAAGACTAATAAATTTGAAAATACATAACTAATTCTTGAAAACTCCAAATAAGTTAAATCCAACTGTTTTGAACTTATAAAAATATTCCCTATTTATCTCAGATATTACCACGGTATTCCCTCTTCATACAAATTTTGGCTAAATAATTAAATTGCATGAACTTGAACATATTGAAATATGTTTTTCAAATGCATATAACTCTCACACACTAACTTCAAATGAATTCTTTCCTTCACCTATTTTCATCTAAAATCATGCTCTAGCCACTCAGAGAAAAAATCATGCATTTTTAAGCATTTTGATTTTTGAGGTATTTCTCAGTGTTTATCGATATCATTATTACTAAAGTTAATTCTCTCAAGAAAGGCCGAGCTGAGGCACTGGCCACGTCGCCCCGATACTTTTCATTCGTCGGATTCATAGCGGACGTCCGTCGTCACCTCATTTCCTGCGCTTCCGTCGAACCGGATGGTGTGCTTCGTCGACGCGAGCGCACGTCCTGGCCGTTCGATCCCTTGCGCTTGCTGCGAACGGACGCACCACGTTGCTGCTTCACGAACTCGCCTGCCCACGTCGCCCTTCGCGAACCTGCCTGCCCACGTCCCCCCAGACCTTATCCCGTCCGTCGCCGCTCCCTCCTCCCCACCTTCGCTTCGCCTCCCTCGCTCGGATTCGAACACCGCCGCTGCGCCTCGAGATCCGCTTCCGGCCGCCATCACGCATGATCTCTCGTGACTGCCGCCAAATGGGCGCATGCGCTTCCCGTCCCCCTTTCCTCTTCTCTCCCGTCCCCCTTTTCCAAAACCGCGCCGCAACGCCGCCTCCTGGCCCTCCCCTCCGCCTCCTCCCAAAATCGCGCCCAGCAGACCTCGACTTCCGAGCGAGGCCGTGCTATACTGTCCGATCCAACTCGAAATCCATCCCACCACGCAGTAGTCCGCCGCCGCCGCTTCGCCCGCTTCCTCCGCCACACCTCACAGACAAACCCCATCGCTGCTTCCCCACTGCAGTCCCTCCTCCCTCCCCTTCTCCTCCTCCTCGCCTCTTTGCTGTTAAGATCCCCGCCTCCCCACCGGTCCGTTAGGTTCCTTCACCCGCCGTCCTATGCCGCCGCTCCTCCCTACTCCGCTGATCGCTTGTGCTCCCCGCTCCCTCCGGCTCCTTCCCGGTCCCCTCCCTCTCCCTAATCCACCTCCCTTCCGGACTCCAACACTGTGTGCCGCGCCCGGCTCCTTCTTCACCTCCCGGTCCCCTCCCTCTCCCTTCTTTGCCTCCTTCCTCTCCACCCGACAGCCGTTGCTGCGTTGTAGATGGCCGGATTGCAATTCGTCGTTGTTGTTCTGTAAAAGATCGAAGAGGACAACAGAAGCATTTTCAACACCAGAATAGTTGCTATCTGAATCTGATGGACTAATACATTGTCCTCTAAGTGTTCGATCGATAGATGAAAGATGAGTTGAAACCTATGCATGTGTTCTGAGTAACGAATGTTTTATTGCTGTGCTAAATGAAAGATAGGCATTGTATTGCTATGCTAGATGAAAGATTGGCATTGTGGTACTTTCCTGTATGATCTTTGTTTACGTGTTTTTACTTGATTTCCCATTGGTTTTTAGTTTCATTCATTTTAGCAAAGAAGGACATGTTTTCGTCCAGTTGTGCTTATCATTTAATTCTTTCATGACAGTAACATTGTGGACTCTTACTTCTTAGGAAACTAGCTTCAAGGAATGGAAGCAAGTGCTTCAAGAGCTTGGGAGATTCTTGAAAGCTGATGAAGCATACAAGGGAGCTGATGAAGCATACAAGGGAGCTAGATCACTTAGATATGACAGCTTATTTGATTCTTATCCATTGAACCTTGCATCTATTGCAAGATTATTCCATTCGAAAAGAGTACTGAAACTGAAGGAAGCTATATTAACAAGCTATCGCCGAAATGAGGTAGTATATTATTATCCCTTCATCACGATTTTACTGTTGTCCAAATGTAAAGGAGGAAACATATAGGCAGTTAACACTCTTGACTTATATTTAGAAAGTAGGAAGCAAGAAGGACTGATAGTCACGAGAGGAGTTTGAATTTATAATTGTTTCATTATTTAATGTTTGAATTCCTGGTGATCTGAACCTCTGAGGTAGTGCAAGTGTTGCCCCTGGAATTTGGAATTTTGGATTACGTTGATTGGATGATGGTTGAAATTTACCATCTTCTAAATTAAAGACACAAAAGATGGGCCTTTTAGTTTGTTTGCTGTTATATTGTATTTCGTGTTTAGTGTTTGTATAACCTTTTTTGTGGATCAGACTGATGACTGATGTTTCACTTTGACAACAAAACCATCATCATAGTCTGCCATTTTTGCTTTCATGAGTGTAGCCAACACCCTATATGTTACATATGGCTACGCCGCTAGATTGTCTTTTGTATATACACTCTCAAGTCATATTCTCATAATTTTTTTTTAACGATGTGGATATCTCCTGTGTATTGGTGTGCATCCTACTTGCTTAATATTGCCTGTGTTTTTAGATTGCTTGACCAAAAAAAAATTATGCATGATACAATTATAGCTTAGGATGATTACTACATTGGTTCTTCTTTTTTTTTATATATCTTTAGATTATCTTACTATATATGTGTTTTCATTTCGAGGGCCAGTGAAATGGTCTTACAAGTTGGTTCAGAGCATTACCTTTAGATATGGGAAATATTGGATCGTACAGGCCACAGTCACCAATGTGCGCTTTGCTTAACATGCGCCCTTCGTAGATTCCAATAGTAAATTCTTATATTCAACAAGCGCTACTTCGCTATTACAGTTTCTAATTTTGTGCTTAGATTTGTTATGAATTAATGTATATTTACGCTATTATATTTGCCTCATGAGATTTTCTTGTATTGGGCATGAGCAGAGTCTCATTTGATTGCCTTTGTTCCTGTAACCTCAATTGCCTCACAATGTATTAAGTTCTATTGTTTTATCCCTTTTATCCTTACATAAATTCAGTTCAACATTTCCCTTAATTTCCAGTTATTCATATAACTTACAGAGTATGTATGGATGATCCTTAGCCTTAGATGCAAAATGATTTTCGCTTTAGCCTCGATAGGTTCGATAGTTCTGAGAGATGATTTTCATAAAGATTCCTTCGAGTGCTTCAATCGCTTGTTACTTCATCATTATCATTTAAACCGCAGGAGAGTAGATATATCATTATGTGCCCGCTCTTTCCTCTATCTGTAAGTATCTCTTTCCAGATTGTGCCTAAATATAGGGGAGCTGCTACTCAGATTTGTCCCCTCCTATTTTCATATCGCTATCTCGTTAGGTCGATTACATGTTTCAATGTCTATTGCTTATTCGCTTATTATTGTTTGTAGTTGTTTTATAGAATGTACACTCTCAGACAAAGATTGTTGAACCACACATGTCAATAAGTTTTATTTTTATGGTATTAAAAGAGCTGAAAAGAAATACATATTACGTTCTGCATTTCTGCATCTTGGATTTATGTACGTATGTTTTCAGTAAGAGAGAGATTTTCAGAATCTGTATTTCGATTGCTTCAATCAGTTGTTACTTACTGTTATCATTTAAACCATAGGATACTACATATATCATTATGGGCCCGCTCTTTCCTCTATCTATAAGTATCTCTTCCCAGATTGTGCCTAAATATTATAATAGCAAGCTATAACATCATGCTGTTATTTGGTTTCAGACTGCTCCATCACTGGCATTTAAGAAATCCCTTAACTGCTGCAGCTTTTGTTTTAAAAAAGGTTAATTATTACCTCAGACATATAGAGATCTGTACATACATCTTCACCTAGGCTTTCGTTAGTATAATAGAGACATAATCCTTTACGCCGTTTTACTGAAAATATGTGCACGACATGAATCGTCATGTTCTGACGGAAAATAGTGGCAGAGTTAGCATTTTTTTAATGATGATATATAATATAACCCACATCATATTCAGAATTTATAATCGTTTTTTTAGACATAAGGGAATTCAGAAATTACAATCAGGCACTCCTCGCTAGACTTTAATGACTTAAACTTAACTTGATGATAATTACTAAATACTTCTTTCAATCTTAAATTGTGCTACCACGATATGATGACCATGATGAAGCCCACAATGTCGAATCTGAAAATACTACAAGCCTCATGGATAGGTATGTAAAGAATGCAATCAAATGGTAACTTGGCATAGGAAATGCTATTCCCTCTCCTAACAAATTGCACCATTGAAGTAACATGTTGATACTAAGGTAGATCCCGATGCTTCATTCAACTAGGAGCCATCAAGTTGCTAATACACATGCATACATGATTGCTTATGATTTAATACCATCAAGATTTGCTAAAACGCCTTTCATATATTTACTTACCCATGCATATATTGACTCGTAGGCTATTTGCAAATAAATATTACGCTCGTCTCGATGACTATCGCTAACTTTGCCATCAAAACCAAATTCCGCCACGTAATAGCAAGAACAATCAACTACTTTAGAGGAACATCCAAAATGTTTTTTTTCTCGGTTTTATATTCTACCATTATTCATGTGCTACCAAGGTTACTTTTCTACTACATGTATTATGAACAATACTTACATTTAATCTTTTCTTACCTCGAACACAATCAGATACACTCAAATTTGTTACTAATCTTGCCTCTCTAGCTAATAAATACCTTCTACAATACACACAAACAGACAAGATTATTTACTACGTAAAAAATTGCTTTTTCTCCTCTTATAATAATTACTTCAAACACAAAAAGAAAACAAATATACACACTCCATATTAATCTAGTCACAGATATTCACCGTAATCACATCCACACTATTTACCTACCAAACAAGCTACATATATCAAAATAGATTTTCGCTTCTAATCCTAATGACTTTGCTATTCCTATCTCTAAGATTGACGATGACCATCCCCAAACAACCCCAGTTTCAGTGGTTAAACAAATGGCATCAAAGACCACTTTTAAGGTATTATTCTTTACCACATTCCATTCAAATTAAACACCGCTAATCCCAAAATCTACCTAATATTCTTTTACAAACTACAGACTACTAATTCAATTCAAATTAGTCATAGTGATAAAATCAAGGCTCCAACACGTAATATTCAAGAAACCTCTCATCGACACTTAAGCTTCAACAAAGCATTACTACATTGTATGCAAAAACAGAGACCCAAAATTTCACTTTTTAGTATCTCAATAACACCGTTCTTCCTAATTACATAATAACACATGCCATTCATATTACTTTCAATCCAAAAAAATAGCTGTCTAACAGCTACACACATTTGCCTAAATCATCCCTATAGTGCAAAAAAAATTACATCATATCTATTCATTATGCATAACTACACACAACTATACAACAATCTACTATCGCATAGCTTACATATTATATATGTACTAACAAAACAAGCTTCAAATGTAAAATTGATCCATACTATGCTTATACAAATACCTACTATACCGGTTGCAACACAACTTTAAAATTACTTACATACGCTTAAATTATCACCGTTTTTACATTTTTACATGTACATCTTATGTCTCTTCCAAATACAAATACACAACAAGACCAAATAAATTTCGCAAAATCTGTGGCAACACCAGATCAACCTCCAACATCTCCAGCTAAAAGGTATATTAGTACCATCTCAATTACATATCGCCACTAAAAACAGATACGACTCATACTATATATATCGCTCAGAAATTTCTTGCTTACTATAGTACATTATATTAGTACGCCATCTACCCCAACATCTCAGATCACATTACTAGATGTTTCAAGACAAAGAAATTATATAATCCACAAAAAAAAAATTCATTCGTTATTTCCTTCCCTGTCAGAATTGAACATGTTTACTTTCCTTGATCTTTATCACCACCTGCACAGAGCGGAAATGAACCACCAACAAAAAAAACTCGATCGTCTGCCAAGAAAACTCATCGACCGATCTCCCTACTCGCTTACCAACAACACAACAGTATACTTTTCAAACATTCACAGATCAAAAATATAATTCACGCCGACCATCGCTTCATACAAAAGCTACATCTTTTGGAACCACCACAACAGACGCCGCCCAAACGACGCCTCGTGCTTCTATTCAAATTTCCTAACACTTCTATAGATATTGTAAATTACAATCCACCACCTAAACAAAGTTGCTACTCTACGCACTCTGTTTTGTAAACAATGTTATCCCACCTCAATCCATCACTAACTTCACTTTATGTATACGTAAACCTTCGCCGCTAATTAATTATTATGCTCTATAGACGCTTCACGCCGCGATAACTCCACGAATGCAATCGCTTTGTATAAACATATACATTCGCCGCTTCCTCCCTATGTTTTACAGAGATTTACATCTAACCTAAATACATACATATATACAGATGCTTTTCATGTCAGTTCTGTAACTCCCACTATCTTTTTATTTGGTAAAATACTGCACTAACCTACTTAGATAAGTAATCAAATTTCTATATCTCACTACAACCCTTCTTTAACACACCATTAACACTCCACGCTTATGTGCGTGGGTTATCTTCTAGTTTCTCTAGATTCTAGAGAAATCGATATCGACTCCCTACCGAGAGTGAGCAATTAAGCTACTAGCAAGGCAAGCATCATTTGAACTTTCTTTTGCACCATATTTGATCCATTTTTGTTAAGTTAGTGCAATGATAATTGCTTGCATGCTATTTTGATAATGTCGCTATTTTTGTGATGTGTAGAATAGTTATGTCCTATTCGTTGAGGTTATCCTTAAATTATTCCAAAGCATCACATGCTTAAGTTAGGATGTGTGAAATATATTGTTCGATTTTGCTTAGCCATGCAAGTCTAGAATGGTAGTTTGATGTCGGGATTAACCCGACAATTTTGGGAAAAACATACAACTTCTTATATTCATTTTATTCCAGACCTTCGTATCTATTTTCTGAGATAAATTTTATCATTTTAAATGCGTTTTGGGTCTGGACAAGTGTTGGTTAGTGATGGTGCCTTCGTGCACGAGATTTGGGTATGTGGATGTGTCTTGTCCGGACCATTAAGGACCGAACTTTGGTAATGTCATTGATTCAAGTACATTCGGACTACCACATGCGGGATATGGGTACTGTATGGTTAAGTAGGGGGAAGGTTTTATTGCGTTAAGTCTCATGGTGGTGTAAGGACATAGTGACCATGAAATTCTATGTTCCTCAGGAGTCGATGTAATTTTTCTATAGAGTGTAGGAGATGCACCACTTTTTCTTTTTGTCTATTGCATCGGTATTTCCAATACAACATGTGAGCTCCTAGCAAGTGCTATAGACACTTGTACTAGGAACGGAACCATCTCACATGGGGGACTTAGCACAATAGGGTCTTCTTGCTTAAAATGACTGTGTCTCGATTCTCCCCGGCTGACACACCAAAGGAAGTGTGTTCAATCCGGTGGCTTACAGGCTAATCGAGTCATGTGGGTAAAGTAGTACACCTCTGTAGAGATGAAACTATTCGAATAGCCATGTCCACGGTTATGGACAACCGCTTGAGTTCGGGAGTTACTATCGTTAGACTTTATATTTAAATTGTGGGAACTTTTGGATCGGCATGAATGGGATGTTCATGCATTTTTGTTGTACCAAAGTGGGCAGCCACTTTGCTGTTTGTTGTTCATTTTGTTATTCAATTTATTACTTATTCACATGCTTTACTTCTACTTCAAATCTGTTTACAAAATGGCAATTGAAAAACTAGTCTGTGTAGGTTGTTAAAATTGTTGTGTCTTTTCGCAAAACTAAGCCAATATGAGCCATCCTTTGGAACAACCTCTATGTATAACTAATTTTTATTTGTGTAAGACTTACAAGTACAACTTTGTACTCAATCCGGTTGCTGCAATTTCAGGTGACGAAGATTGTGAGACCAATGAGCTCGTAAGCGCCGATTTAGGTAACGCTAACGAGTAGTGCTATTCTTTAACCCCAGTCGGTTGCCGATGGGTATTGGGCATACCATGATGGACATTTTGGTTTTTGTAACATCCCTATTTTCTGGGCTTTTTGAAAATTTTGAAAGCTTTTAAAAACTAACCATTTGGTTTTATTAATTTGCCAAAGCTTAAATTGTAATTTAGAATTTTAAAAGCTGTTTAAATTGAAATAATTAAAACTTGAACTAATTAATGTTGGCTTAAGTTAAGTTTTGTTGATTTTAAGTTGGTTTTTCCTTTTGCCTTATGTTAAAAATAATTAATTGCAAAAACTAAAAGCAATAGTTAAGCTGAAAATATTTTTACTAAGTCCTAAATAATTCAAGGATTTCTGTGAATTTTTCTAGAATTTTTGGACTAAGCTTAAGCTTTTTTTTTTTCTAAAATGCCTTTTTTTTTCTCGGTATTTTCTAAAATCGAAAACCTTAGAAAATCCTCCTTGGCTCTTGGGCAATTCTTCTCTACATCGCTTTCCAAGCGGCCACTTCACGCTGCACTTCACTTGTATGGCCCTGCCTTCGGACACCGTCTGATCGAATCGGACGCACGCCATCGTCGCGCCCTCCCGTTCTCTCCTCCTCTCGCTAGCTAGCCACACCTTGTCACCACACCCCATTGCCTCCTACCTCCACCAAGATCATACCAGGTATCGCCTCGCCATGATTCCTGCCGAGCCGCCCAGCTCCTCGCTGCCCCTAGCCCCTCGCTTGTCCCACTTTTTGTCACGCCTGGCCGTCCCGCCTCCGCCATGCCTGCCCTTTTGCCCCTTCTTCACGGATCTCGCGCTTCTCGTCACCCGCCATTAAAGCCCGCACTGCAAGCTCTCCTTCTCCTCCTCCCGCCCCTCATCGCTTATTTAAGCGAGCACCGAGCTCGCCTCTCTCTCTCTTTCCCTCCTCCTCCTCTTCCCAAATTTCTTTCGCCGCAATTTGAGTTTTCCTCGCCGGCCGAAGCTGGCACAGACCGCCGCCGTCGTGCCCTCCCGGCCTCCGACACCGCCTCGATCGCCAGCCGAGGTGCACTGCGCGCCTCCCTTTGTTGGAGCTCTCACCGAGCGCCGCCTTGCTCAACCGCCGCCGCTCTTCGTCCTTCGCCGCCTCCGCTTCGTCGCGCCGCTAAGACCGTGAGCATCGTGATTCGTGGCGACGCCTCTTCACGCAGGTGTCTCGCCGCCGCCGCGCCATTGCTCACGGCGACCTTCGCCGAAAGCACGCCACGGCCGGTCCGACGTAGCACGCACACGTGGCGCCATGTCATGCCTGGCCGATTTGCGTCACTTTTGGTGGCGACGTGGTCCGACTCACACGGGTTGATTTTTCTGGGTTTTTCTTTAAAAAAATAATTCGGCCGGAAAACGAAATCCCAAGGCTGACGCCAGCTGACGCAATAAATTGATTTTCCTTTAGAAAATTAATTCCAAAAATCAGGAAATTCCTTTTTCTTGATTTTATGCAATTCCTTAACTTCCTTTGGCCATAACTTCCTCATTCGGACTCCGATTCGAGTGATTCAAATTTCTAAATTCATCTAAAATCCTTGTCTTCCTGTTAGTATTTATTTAGTATTTATTTGGATTTTATTTGGAGTTGTTTTATTTATTTATCTTTGTTGGCGCTTTGAAGATTTCGCAAACCCGATTTAATCAAGCACCTCTACTCTTCAACGAAGGCAAGTCGAGACCTTTGATCATATTGAACCCATCTTTATAAAAGTATATTGTTTGATATAAACATGCATGGCTAATTTTATAATAAATGGTTTCGGATTAGTTAATTACCAAATTGCCATTATACATCCTTGATAAATTGTGAACGATATGTATCCTTGAATGACATAAATCCTTGGACACCTTAGGATGGTTAATTATTAGTTGGACATTATTGAAATACCAATATGGGTACCGTGATATGCTTAGCCAATGCTTTAGTTATAATGATTGCACTCACGGTCACAAACTCAAAGAATGATTGAACTTGATTAAAGGAATTATGGAACTGCATGAGCCACTTTTGTTAAAGATGTTGTGCCATGACTAGGGTGGTCATTTGGCTAGGTTGAATGAAAATGATTTATGCTTGGACGAGTGGGTGGTGGTAAAAGGTGGGTGCCAGAACGCACACTTGGAATGTGGAAACGCCTCGCCTCGAAAGCGACCAACTAAGGACTTAACCTTGAACCATTGATCTGGGCCTTAACCGCATAAACCACATGTCTAGATTGGGATAGACCTGCCGACTAATTAGCAATGTCTTGGTTCGATTCTGCTTTTGTTGGGAACAGGCGCAAGAGGAGGCCGATAGAGGCAAAACCTTAGCGTAATGTAATCGAAGTCAAAATAGAACTTTGTAAAAGCCTTGTCACGTGCTCTAGACTGCTTACCTAAGATAGTGAGCGGTGGCATAGATATATGCCGAACAAACTAGAGAACTCGTGTCTTGTGGGTCAAGCTGTACAACCTCTACAGAGTGTAAAACTATTCGAATAGCCGTGTCCTGGTTATGGACATGCCTGGTGATTTCACGCAAGGGGTAGAACTTTTGTCGAAAATGTTGGAATGGGTTGGTCGAATCTTGTAGATGGTTGATGGTTGGGAAGTGAACAGGGTGTTCACTAGTTGTTTCAAAGAAAATTGTTTACTTATATATTAATCTTTTAAAATGTACTTTGCAATCTACTTCATCAGATTTATCACAAATATTGCTTTCGCAAAATAGCCATAAAGCTATCCTTGTCAAACCTTGCATGAATATTACTTGCATACATTTCTCTCATGACTTCTGTCGAGTATATTCAAAGTACTCACGGCTTTGTGCCCCCTGGTTAATTAGTCGCTGAAGAAGAACCTGGAAGCAACGAGTTCTACGAGGAAGACTTCTTAGAAGACTATGCGAATTAGGTCGCGTCCTTCACTCGATTGCCGGTGGGCATATTGGGTGACCTCCACCAGATGTTTTGTTCTCCGCTACAAGTTTACTCTGTTATCTTTAGCCCTGCGTGGCAACCATTGTAAGACTTGACCATAAGATCTCTTTTGCTTAATATTATTAATTTGTCTGCTTCATCTTTTGTTTGGTTGTGTGGTTATGATTACATCAATGTTGCAACTGTGTGAACTAGCTACTGATCATGGGACTAGTTCGGAATGCACAGAGGGTCCTGAGGTTGCATACCCCGGGGTCCCGACAGTTTATTACTTGCTTCCGCTATCACTTAATGTTCTCTGTTGATTATGGCCGACCGAGCCATTTGTAATAGTCATAGACTTGAACTATTATGTTGTATGTCTTTTGGAACTATGAATGTATGTTTGTGTATGGATGTGATCAATGCTATATGTGAGTTTGGGGCATGTTGGTCGCTGATCTTCGGAGCCAACATGATCTCATGCTCGCTATTCATGGATTCCATATTAACTCATTAAGTGTGGTCTTCGATTGTTTAGAGAACCGATAATCATGCAGTGCTCGCAGAGGAGTAGTGCGCATGATCACCGGAGCTCTAGTTCAACAAAGAACTCTCATTTGATGGAGTTAATTTAGAATCCATTAATTTGGAAGCTCCAAGTTATCTCCTTAAGTTCGGGTGGGTCTCGGTCTTACGGAAATAACCTGGGGGCTCCCACAGCGTTGGTACCAGAGCCATACTGATTGTAAGTTAGAAATAGCACGTGCGTTAAATTTAGCAAGTCCTTTGGTCAAAAATTATTTTTGAGTTATCAAAATAATTTTAGAAGAGTTAAGATAGGATATCTTTTATTCCTCATCCATCTTAGTATCACTTCTCACCTTATTCTGGTTTTGAATTGCAAAGCTAACTCATCTTGCCTTCTTGTCCTTAGATGAATCCCCAGTACTTGGTCAAGGAAACCCAGGCCGAAAATGTGGATGGATACCCGGTCTTACTACGAGACATGATGTGGAAGGACAACTTCACTTATTAGCCGACCTACTCCATCTACAGGCACGATAGCGGACCCAGAATGGAAGACTTTAAGGCCGTGGTCCACATCATTCCTAGACAAGTTGCGGGAAGCATTCCGTACCGTCTCCAGGCTCGTGGCACTTCTGAGTCCATGGCGTTGCAAGAAGTGGTGCGTATGGCTATGAGCCGACTTCGTTATGATTTAACAGAGTTATCTCAGCCGCCATATGGCCACTTTCCTATGCAAGCGCATGGCGTGGAGGTGAACATGTTTGCCGGGATTCAGTTCGGGGAAGATCCCCAAGTGAGGCAACTGGCGAGGTTGGTTCGTATCATGAACCAAATTCACCTTTGCACCGTACGGGAGTTGTACGAGACCCGACGCCATCTTATAGTAGCACAAGGGGGTCTTCTACACTTGTACAACATGGGGCTCGTTGGCCGTCATGTCATATATGGTGCAAATGAGGTTTCCCCGTATGCGTTTGCACCCCCTGAGTTTTGGCTCCCTGAAGTGGAGAATCAAGCGATTAATGAGTGGTCACCCTGGTGTCTCGCCAATCCAAAGTACCCCGAGGACACAGGATCACCGGGTTATCATCTTCTGGACGAGTTCTCGGTAAACTTTGATTGGGAAAATCAATAGATGTTAGCGTAGCAAGCTAGAAACACACTAGTTTCTACGACCACCACAGGTCCGACGACCACTGAGTTTTCATCTGTGCTGGTCTCATATTTCTAATATATGACCATGCATTATTTGGAGTTCTTTGCATATTGAATACGATTTGAGTTTGAGTATATGCTTATTTTCCTTTCCGTTTGTTTGGCGATTATAGAAGCTGAGGCAATTGAAGAACCGCTCATTAATCAGATCATGATCGCAAAGACTCAACAAGGCGAAGTCAATCCTTTGACCATGTTGCACCCACTTTTTGCAAATTATGTTGCTTTAAATTATGAAACTGCATTGCTATGTTTTATCAAACTAAATTGGTCTAGATCATAGTTACTGCCCTAACATATATTTGTGTATAAACTTTCAACCCTTGAACTTGGACATTATCCATTGTCACCCTAGACTTAATGGATTACATACTAGTTGATAGGTCTGTATCTAAGTGTCATGCTTAGCCTTGCTTAGATACATTGTCATCAGGGCATTAAGATGCCCAACCACAATCCTTAAAAAACTTTGAAAAATGATTTGGGCAAGAAGGCCGGAGCCCGGCCGTAAGTTAAAGTAAATGATATTTCCAAAACAATAAAACCTCAAAAATTGTTTTCGATCGGGGTGGCTGAAGAATGGTCAGTGCGGAGGCACGAGAAGTCATGGTATGTGGATGTACCGCCTGGTCAATTAAGGACCGAATCTTGAATGACCTCTCATGCAAAAAACAAAGGCAACCATAAGTCTATAATGGGCACGACCGCCAACTAATTTGCTTCGCCGCGCGGGCCTCACCATTGAGGAATGTGGGCGTGGGTAAAGGGAAAGGAGCCACAGAGAAACCACATGGCGCAAGAGGGGCCTCCTGAAGTGCTTGGCACCGGACGGTAGAAACCTTAGCGGTGGGGTTGCCGAGGAATGAGCATTGTAAAGGCCTTGTGGTAATCTCCTTGAATCGCATGTCCAAGTAAACATGTGTATATCAAGGTGATTAACTCTTGTGGGTAAAGTGCGAACTCGCAGAGTAAGAAAACTATCATGATAGCCGTGTTTCACGGTCAAGAGCGTGCCGAGAACTTGCCGGATATAGCTCTCATTTTACAAAACCATTGGTGATGAAAGGGAAGGCCGATGGGACCCTGTGATTTGGAAAAGGCTTGGTCGGGGACCAGTGGTAATTACGGGATAGCCCTAGCATTTGGTGGATGAAGCCACTCAATGGTATAGGAGGTGGGACCTCCACTAGTACCTTTCAAATGGAAACTCATTTTAAAAAACAGATTTGTTAAAATGCTAGGTCTCGTGATTTTTTCTAATTTAGTTTAATTCAAACTTGGCTTTGTGCAAATAAAAGAACTCTGAACCTCCCTTGACTAGCCTTGCATCTATAAGAACTGTGATTGTGGGTTGGCTCATGAGTACGGCTAGGTACTCAGTGCTCGCCCATGTAATCTTTTTCGCACTCGAATGACCAAGACCCCTACCAAGATTTCAAGGAGGATGAACCAGATGGTGGGAAGATAACGGCTTAGGCCGGACCCCACCACTTGCTTGTGGCAGAGTGAATGGATCCACCACAACTTATTTTGCTTCCGTATTTGCTTTCTACTCTGTGTTCTTGGCTTTTGTAAAACTCTCGCCTAAGGGGCGCTTTTGTAAAACAAATGGCCGCTCGACCGAATATTTATGTAATATATCATGGGCATGCACTGTTCATTTTGAGTATCATTTACATTTAGCAAAGTTCACGATCAGTGGGCATACCAACTCTAAATGGATGACTCACAACCATCCCTTGATAGTCTAAGACCACAACCAGATGTCTCACGTCTACTTCTAGTTGGTCTAAGACAACAACCAGATGTCTCACGACTACTTCTAGTTGGTCTAAGACAACAATTAGATGTCTCACGACCACCTCTAGATGGTCTAAGATCACAACCATATGTTTCAAGACCACCCCTAGATAGTCTAAGACCACCACTAGATATCTCAGGACCACCTCTAGATGGTCTAAGACCACAACCAGATGTCTCAGGACCACCTCTAGATGGTCTAAGACAACAACTAGATGTCCCACGATCAACCCTAGATGGTCTAAGACTACAACCAGACGTCTCACGACCACCCCTAGATAGTCTAAGACTACAACCAGACGTCTCACGACCACCCCTAGATGGTCTAAGACCACAGCCAGATGCCTCACGACCACCCCTAGGCAGCTAAGACCACTACCATCCGCTCACGACCACTTCTAGATGGTCTAAGATCACAATCGATGTCTCATGACCACCCCTAGGCGCCTAAGACCACTACTAGATGTCTCATGACCACCTCCAGATGGCCTAATACCACAACCAGATGTCTCGCTTCTGCCCCTAGATAGTCCAAGACCACTACCTGCTGTCTCATGACCACATCTAAATGGTCTAAGACCACCACCAGATGTCTCACGAACACCCCTAGATAGTCTAAGACCACTACCAGATGTCTCAGGACCACCTCTAGATGATTTAAGACCACAGCCAGATGTCTCACGATCAACCCTAGATGATCTAAGACTATAGCCAGACGTCTCACGGCCACCCCTAGATAGTCTAAGACTACAACCGGACGTCTCACGACCACCCCTAGATAGGCTAAGACTATAACCAGCTATCTCACGACCATCCCTATATGGTCTAAAGGTCACTTCCAAATGTTCCAAGGCTTTCTCGGGACCTCCACGGGATCACTATAGAACCATCCTAGGACCTCTTCAAGGCCTCCCCAGACGTCCTTCATGTACAAATATGGTCACGGCTATGAACCTAAGTGTGTGTTTGCTATGAGCTTCCGTAGTTATGCGAGGGAACTTAAATGTAATCGTGCTTGTCACCATCGATCCATGGAATGACACCTTATGCACAGTGGATCCCAAGTTCCAAATTTGGGGTCCGACAAAGCTCCCAAAATAGCAACTCGCTCAAGGCTAACGCCACTTGCTACCATTGTGGCTGCCTTACCACTATGCGGATCAATGCCTTGTGAGACAACGGGATTCCCGGACTTATCAAGCTCCAACACCATCATCAGCTCCGCAAGACCCTCATCACCTCCAAGAGCAGCATCTACCCCACCTCAAGTCCTCACTCGTGGTCGAGTGAACCACGTGACTGCCGAGGAGACGAACGACGCACCCAACATCATTTTGGGTACACTCCTTGTCAATTCTTTTGCATCTACTGTCTTGTTTGATTCGGGAGCATCTCATTCATTCATCAAGAAGTCTTTTGCTGCACACCATCAAATTTAAATGCATACACTTTAGCCACCTTATCGAATTCAGTCGCCGGGATCGGTTTTCCAAACCGATCAAGTCTGCCGGGACGTAAAAGTGAAAATTCAAAGGATTAAGTTTTGGCAAACTTAATAGTTATAACTTCAAAGGGTATTGATGTGATTTTAGGAATGGATTGGTTGTCCAAAAATCAGGGCAAATCGATTGTGCTCAACGCTCCATTTCGGTGAAGCGAAGATGGCAATCATGTCGCTTTTGCACCTTTAGTGGGCAAATCTCATTTCTATGCCTTTAAAAGCTAGTACTTCCTTGAATTAGAGAAAGTACCAGTGGTGTGTGAGTATCTAGATGTATTCCCTAAAGAACTTCCAGGAATGCCCCCTGATAGAGATGTTGAGTTCGTCATTGAACTTGCACCTAGTACTGCGCCAATTTCAAAACAACCATACCGAATGCCTCCAAATGAGTTGGTAGAATTGAAGAAGCAACTCGATGAACTCCAAGATAAGGGCTTTATTCGGTTGAGCTCCTCACCTTGGGGATTCCTGGCCATCTTTGTCAAGAAGAAGGACAAGAGTTTATGGATGTGTGTTGACTCACCGTCCTTTGAACGAAATCACCGTTAAGAATAAGTATTCGCTCATGATTGATGATTTGTTCGATCAATTGAATGGAGCCCAAGTATTCTCCAAGATTGATTTACAATTGGGCTATTATCAAATCAAGGTTAGAGCTGAAGACATACCGAAGACTGCTTTCTCTACTCGTTATGGGTTATACGAGTATACAGTCATGTCTTTTGGCTTAACCAATGCTCCGGCTTACTTCATGAACCTTATGAATTCAGTTTTCATGGAGTATTTGGATCAATTTGTCATGGTATTTATTGATGACATCCTTATCTACTCCTAGTCTGATGAAGAACACAAGCGTCATTTACGACTTGTGTTAGAAAAGCTTCATCAACATCAACTTTATGCCAAGTTCAAGAAATGCAGTTCTAGCTTCATGAAGTTAGTTTCTGGGTCATGTTCTATCCAAGGGTGGCATTGCTGTTGATCCAAGAAAAGTTCAAGATGTCCTTGATTGGAAACAACCCAAGAGCGCCACCAATATTTGCAGCTTTTCTGACTTGCGGGTTATTACCGCAGATTTATCTAGAATTTCTCAAAAATTGCGAGGCCAATGACCCAACTTCTAAAGAAAGAAAAGAAGTTCGAATGGTCAGCGGATTGTGAGCATAGCTTTCAGATCTTAAAAGAATGTATGACCAAAGCTCCAAAGGCTCATCCCGCCTCGACACTCACAAGAGCTTCGATATTTATCATGATGCATCTCGCCATGGGCTCGGTTGTGTGCTCATGCAAGAGGGCCTAGTTGTGGCATATGCATCGAGACAATTGAGACCTCATGAAGTGAATTATCCCATGCATGACTTGGAACTTGTAGCTGTAGTTCATGCTTTGAAGATCCGGCGGCATTACATCATCGGTGTCGTCGCTATGAGATCTACACCGACCATAAGAGTCTCAATATATCTTCACCCAAGCCGATCTAAACTTGAGGCAAATAAGATGGCTCGAGTTGATCAAGGATTATGATTTAGGACTCCATTATCATCCAGAAAAGCCAATGTGGTAGTTGATGCCTTGAGCGGAAAATATCAATGCAATCGCTTATCAGAACTCCCATTTCGGCGAAGCTTGTGTGTTGCAATCGCAACGCTCGCACTAGAGGTAATTGAAGAAGGTTCTCTTGCTGCCCTTAGTGTGAATTTTACACTTGAGGACCAGATCAAAGAGGCTCGAAGACCGACTTGGAAGTCGCACAGATTCGGGAGAAATTGAAGCAGTATGGCCAAATGTTTCATCGAAGATGCATAGGGCACCATATGGTTCAGAAACCATTTGGTGGTGCCCCATGATAGTGACTTGAGAGAGTTGATTATCAAGGAAGCTCACAACTCTCAATTCTCCATTCACCCGGAAGTACAAAGATGTATCAAGACTGGAAAAAAGAGGTTATGGTGGAGTCAAATGAAACGGCAAATCGCACAATATGTTGCTGAGTGCGACATATGCCAGAGAGTCAAGGCTGAACATTTAAGACCAGCGGGTACTCTCCAACCTTTGCCCATTCCAAAATGGAAGTGGGAGGAAACTTCATCACTATACTTCCAAGGACTCAATCTTAAGACCAGCGGTACTCTCCAACCTTTGCCCATTCCAAAATGGAAGTGGAGGAAATCAAGATGGACTTCATCACTAGACTTCCAATGACTCAATCTGGATCGGATTCCACATGGGTGATTGTCGATCGTTTGACAAAGGTCGCCCATTTCATCCCTGTCAAGACTACCTACACCGGGGACAAGTTAGCCGAGCTTTATATCGCGAGGGTCGTCTGTCTCCATGGTGTGCCAAAGGTAATAGTTTTAGAAAGAGGTCCTCAATTTACCTCTCATTTTTGGAAATGCTTGCATAAAGCAATGGGGACCAACCTATCATTCAGTTCTGCTTATCACCCACAAACGGATGGACAAACTGAGAGAGTGAACCAAGTTTTGGAAGACCTTCTCCGAGCTTGTGTGTTGTCCTATAGAAAGAACTGGGAAAGGTGCTTACCGTTTGCAAAGTTCCCCTACAACAATAGCTTCCAATCAAGCATTCAGATGTCACCCTTCGAGGCGCTAGTATGGGAGAGCTTGTAGGACACCTTTGAATTAGTCCAAACCGGGAGAGACTATTCTATGGTCCAACCTTGGTGGAGGATGTCAAGAGCAAGTTCAGATTATCCGTGAGCGACTCCGACGGCGCAATCTCGCAGAAGTCGATGTCGACCATCGTCTGCCACGAAGTTGAGCTTTGAGGTGAACGATCACGCTTACCTTAAAGTCTCTTCGATGAAAGAAATGCGTCATTTCCAAGTCAAAGGCAAGTTGGCACCTCGCTATATCGGACCATTCCAAATTATAGCAAAATTAGGATCGGTGGCCTATCAATTGGAGTTGCCACCATCACTCTCAGATGTGCATGATGTGTTCCATGTATCACAACTAAAGAGGTGCCTTTGCATTCCAACTGATGCAACTAAGTTGGAATAACTCGACTTGCAACCCGGTCTTTCTTATCGGGAGAACCCGATTCATATTCTTGAAGAAACGGAGCGCAAGACGAGAAATCGCAACATCAAGTTCCTCAAAGTTCAGTGGAGTAACCATACTGAAGATGAGGCTACTTGGGAACGTGAAGACCATATGCGAAATGAATATCCTGATCTTTTTCCTTCTACTTGAAGTGCCTTCGAATCAAGAAAGGAAAGGTTAAGCAAAACAATGTAAAGGAAAAAAAATGTATTAACCCTTCCTCGTAACCTTGATAAGATATCTTAGCACTATCTTTGAAGGAAATCAAGACAACAGATGTTGCATAATCTTTTAGAACCTTCCTATCCAATCTCCGACCTACCCAGATCTCGGGGACGAGATCTTTTGTAAGGGGGGAGGTTTGTCACATCCTCAATTTAATAAAGAGGTTTACTGTGCATCTCATGAGCATGCATCATTGTTTTCAAGCATTTACATAAATTATTGCACTTGAAAAATCTTGTGCAAGTCTTGAACCTACACTAAAAGAAATGAACTTCAAAATAAAACTGGAACAAATGCTACAAAAGTTCCTCTAGAAACAATTTATACAAATACTACATTAATTATCCAAAATTAAAATAATTTTTCCCAAATTTTTGGAAAGGTTGAATCCTCGTAAAATTCAAACTCAATCCAATAACATATTTCTTGCCAGGATTTAACTCGCACAAAATATGACATAAACAGAGAGGTTTTAAATTTTATCTAGGTGCTAGGTCATTCCAAGAACACCTCTTATTTATTTCATATTTTTATGAATTTTATTCCTATTTCTAAACCTCTGGTCAAAGTTGAGGGTTTAGTTTCAAATCTTAGTCAAACCTCAACTCAACCGTGGCCAGCAGTGTTCCTTGGGCTCGAGCCACACCGAGCCACTTCACTCGGTTGAGTCAACTAATTGCACCCCACCCCCTTCGCCGCACAGGCCACTTTTGGGCCATCCGATTCAGAATCAACGGTTCTGATCTAGTGGGCCGTTCGGACCGTCCAAACGCCCCACAAATATCAACCGTCCGATTCAAAACAAACGATCCAGATCAATTGGGCCGTTCGGACTGTCCGAACATGCCACAATTTTGGACCGTTGGATTTGAATCTAACGGTGGGGATATGAGGAGTGTTACGCCATGCAGCCGCACCACTTTCTTTCGCCGACACGCGGCCCACGCCGTTAGTGCCTTCTTCAACCTCCCATCACTTCACTCGAGCTTCTTTGCCACGGTTTGTTTTGGCTCCATCACCACTGTGTGAGCCACCGCCCATGGCAACCTATACGGAGCTCTATTGTTTAACGCCGCCTCCTCCGCCTTCTCTCCGAGCTAAGTACACTCCAAACCCTAGTTCTTTCTCACTTTTCCTCTCGGTGGTCGAGGAAAAGGGCGCTGCTTATGCTTCTTCTCACGGTGAGCTTCAACCGGGTGGTACCATTCGATTCTATGTTCAATCCCTTGTCCATTTTTGCTAATGCAAGCTTCCATTGTTGCTTGTAGCTTCTGGACCATCCTTGTGCTCTCTGGAGCTCTAGAGTGCGCACCCGAGAGCATCACCTTGCCATTTTCATCTCTAGTAAGATTCTTGATAAATCTTTCACATCATTTTGTGTCATTTAACTTGACATTGAAAACCCCTAAACCTATTGGGGCAATGCATGGCAGGATTTCGCGAATTAAAGGATTGGACTTTGTCAACCGAAGAACAATCTTTTTCATCTCCCACCTTGTTCGGTAAGACTTTTGTCAATTCCTTGCTCCTGGAGTATCCTAATAGGATCCTTGAGCTATCCAGAGCATTCACTGTGTCTCATTTTGCTCAGGACATTCTCTTCACTTTGAGCCGCATCGTCGTCATTGTCTTCTCCGGTGTTGACACTGCTCCTATTGCTCCAAGCTTCCTCGATCACTATTCCTAGCTTAGGTAACCTCTTAATAGTCCTTAGATGCTGGGGGCCCACTTATCATAATTGCTGCAGAGCTTTATCGCATTTTGCATGTTTGCCGTGTTGCACACGCCTTTGCTCAACTCCGGCTAGCCGCCAGTGAGGGCCATCTCAGAAGTTGCAATCACTTCCCCTAAGTGCGCAACACTATTACGCATCTAACCCAACTCTTGGTTCATGCCGAGGCGACAATGCCGGGCGAGCCGTTGAAGCGCGCGGACAAGGAAATCCCTGTTGTCGCTCACTTGACAAAGACCGTAGCTCATCATTAGAAATTAATTACAATGATTAGCTTTAAAACGCCGTCTTAATGGGTTGTCGCCGCCACATGTGGGCCCAAACACTTCAGCCCCGTGTCTTTGCACGTAGCCACCCAAACTCAACTAGGATCTTTTGGACCGCTCGATGTAGAATGAACGATCCAGACAAGGGCCGCTCGGACCGCTCCAACGCACCACAACCGATCGTCTGCCAGAAATGAACGCCCGATCTTTTGGGCCGTTTCGCCGTCCGAACTCGCCATTTAATGTGGATCGTTGATCTAAATCCAACGGCTCACAAGCATGGTCCGAACGTCCCACTTCAAAGACGCCATTGCTTAGTTTCACTAACGTAGGGCCCACTTGTCAACAAGACTTTGACTCAAGAAGAGGGTTAGGGCGCTGTCAGGTAGGGTCCTCGATTCAAAGTGGTCGAGGCTAGCGAACCCTCGGTAAGAAAAGAAGTAAATACTTTAGAAAATCCAAACCAATTTAATCAAGACACTAAAAATGTGAATAAATTCAAAATACATAACTAATTCTTTCAACCCCAAAATGGATGGAACCAGTTTTGATAATTTTCATTTTGATGAAATTTATTATGAAATTGGTTCCAACCATTTCTTAGTAGCAGAAATTATTATTTTGTAAAATGATCCATTAAACCTACTATTTTTACAATAGGAAAGACCGATAACTTTGAAAATACATAACTAATTCTTGAAAACTCCAAATAAGTTAAATCCAACTGTTTTGAACTTATAAAAATATTCCCTATTTATCTATATAACCCTTGTATTCCCTACTATTCTGCAAATTTTGGCTAAATAATTAAATTGCATGAACTTGAACATATTGAAATCTTTTCAAATGATATAACTCTCACACACTAACTTCAAATGAAATATTTCCTTCACCTATTTTCATCTAAAATCATGCTCTAGCCACTATAAAAAATCATGCATTTTTAAGCATTTTGATTTTTGAGGTATTTCTCGGTGTTTATCGATATCATTATTTCTCTAGATTCCGGAGAAATCGACATCGACTCCGACGCTGAGAGTGAGCAATTTAAGCTACCAAAGAAGGCAAGAATCATTTAAACTTTCTTTTGCATCATATTTGATCCCAGTTTTGTTAAGTTAGTGCAATGATAATTGCTTGCATGCTATTTTGATAATGTCGCTATTTTTGTGATGTATAGAATAGTTATGTCCTATTTGTTGAGGTTATCCTTAAATTATTCCAGCATCACATACTTAAGTTAGGATGTGTGAAATATATTGTTCGAGTTTGCTTAGCCATGCAAGTCTAGAATGAGATTTGATTGTCGGGATTAACCCGACAATTTTGGGAAAAACATACACCTTCTTATATTCATTTTATTCCGTGCCTTCAGATTCTATTTTGTGAGATAAATTTTATAATTTTAAATGAGTTTTGGGTCCGGACAAGTGTTGGTTAGTGATGGTGCCTTCGTGCATGAGATTTGGGTATGTGGATGTCTTGTCCGACCATTAAGGACCTAACTTTGGTGATGTCGTTGATTCAAGTACATTCTGCATTACCACATGCGGATATGGGTACTGATGGTTAAGTAGGGGGAGGTTTTATTATGCTAAGTCTCATGGTGGTGTAAGGACATAGCGACTGTGAAATCCTATGTTCCTCAGAGTCGATGTAATTTTTCTATAGAGTGTAGGAGATGCACCACTTTTTCTTTTTGTCTATTGCATCGGTATTTCCAATACAACATGTGAGCCCCCTAGCAAGTGCTATAGATGCTTGTACTAGGAACGGAACCATCTCATATGGAGGACTTAGCTCAATAGGGTCTTCTTGCTTAAAATGACCATATCTCGATTCTCCCCGGCCGACACACCAAAGGAAGTGTGTTCAATCCAGTGGCTTACGGGCTAATCGAGTCATGTGGGTAAAGTAGTACACCTCTGCAGAGATGAAACTATTCGAATAGCCGTGTCCACGGTTATGGACAACCGCTTGAGTTCGGGAGTTACTATCGTTAGACTTTATATTTAAATTGTGGGAACTTTTGGATTGGTATGAATGGGATGTTCATGCATTTTTGTTGTACCAAAGTGGGCAGCCACTTTGCTGTTTGTTGTTCATTTTGTTATTCAATTTATTACTTACAAAATGGCAATTGAAAAACTAGTCTCAGATAGGTTGTTAAAATTGTTGCGCTCTTTTCGCAAATCTAAGCCAATATGAGCCATCCTTTGGAACAACCTCTATGCATAACTAATTTTTATTTATGTAAGACTTATGTAGTACAACTTTGTACTCAATCCGTTGCTACAATTTCAGTGAGGAAGATTGTGAGACCGATGAGCTCAGAAGTTACCGATTTAGGCGACGCTAACAAGTAGTGCTATTCTTTAACCCAATCGGTTGCCGATGGGTATTGGGCATACCATGCTGGACATTTTGGTTTGTTTACTTTCTTCCGCTGTCACTTAATGTTCTCTGTTGATTATGGCCGACCGAGCCATTTGTAATAGTCATAGACTTGAACTATTATGTCAGATGTTTTTTGGAACTATGAATGTATGTTTGTGTATAGATGTGATCAATGCTATATGTAAGTTTGAGGTATGTTGGTCGTTGATCTTGGGAGCCAACATGATCTCATGCACGCTGTTCATGGATTCCATATTAACTCATTAAGTGTGGTCTTCGATTGTTTAGAGAACCGATAATCATGTAGTGCTCGCAGAGGAGTAGTGCGCATGATCACCGGGGCTCTAGTTCAACGAAGAATTCTCATTTGATGGAGTTAATTTAGAATCCATTAATTTGAAGCTCCAAGTTATCTCCTTAAGGCCTGACGGGTCTCGGCCTTATTTAAAATAACCTTGGGGCTCCCTATAGTGTCGCATACGCATACAAAGATGGAGACCGGGAGCAAGTAGGAAGAAGGCAGGGCTGACTAACGAGAAAGAAAGTGGCTGGGCTGGTTCGCTGCTGGGTCGAGAGGAAAATGGGAATGGGCCGACGGCAACGGAAATAGGACCGAGCCGAAAGGAAAAAGGAACGCCTGAAGAAAGAAATTCAGCGGATGGGAAATCGAAAAGAAATGATTTTTGAACTTCAAAAATTGAATTAAATAAAATCGAGATCAAAAAGATAGAAAATGGGAATGGGCCGACGGCAACGGAAATAGGACCGAGCCGAAAGGAAAAAGGAACGGCCTGAAAGAAAGAAATTCAGCCAGATGGGAAATCGGGAAAAAGAAATGATTTTTGAACTTCAAAAATTGAATTAAATAAAATCGAGATCAAAGAGATAGCAAATAAACTCCAAAAATTCCTAGAAAATTGTAGATAATACTGAACTCAAGGAACCCAAATAAAACAACTTTGATTTTAATTGAAGTTTAAATTAATCACATTAAATTGTTTTGATTTATGAAAAAATTGTATTAAGCTTTTAACTTAACCAAGAAATTTTAAATGGTTATTTTTATTTTTAAATGCTTCAAATGAACTCCAAATGGTAGCGTTTGTCTCAGATCACTATTTTCTTGCCGTCCTGGTGTCGTCTTCCCTTCCATTTCTTTCTTTTTCTTCGATTTGAGTGCATTTTGCTTCTCCCTCTTTGTTCGGTTGCTGTTGGGGCTGGTTCTCCGTTAGTCCGTCCCAGAAACCTCATCTTCTCTCCTGCTGAAGCACATCACGTCCAATGGTGGTGCCAGCAGTAGCCTCATCTTCTCGACGTTGTCCATCCATGACGGGCTTGCGTTGATGTCGGCTGACACCAGCGGGGCCAGCCTCGAGGGGATCCTCGGCATGGTCGGCACGCCGTCGCGGGATGAGCTCACGGCGTTCGTGGAGCGCGCGCTCGCCTACCTGTCATGTTCACGTGCAGCGTGTTGACAGACACAAGGCGGCAACTCAAGCCCACGTACCACGACATCGTCGTTGGGACGTTCAAGGCCAACACATGGACCGGCCGACTTCAAGAACAATGTCAATCCCTGCATAATTCCATAGATCTATCTATGCTTCTTATTGCTTTAGTCTCATCAACTATATCATCGGATTTTGAACCCTTATATTCAGATCTATTATGGATTAGTAATGATTTTCGTTTACGATGCGATAACGGTGGAACATGGGAATTTCGCAGGATTATTCTGTAGCATCCCAAAAATTATAAGAATTTGAAAGTGTTTAAAAATATTGATTTTTAAAACTTTTTGTTGCGCTTCATCGATGTTCAAATTTTCGAGTTGTTAATTAAACCTCAACCCCAAAAACAGAAAATTGAATTCAAACCGAGTTTAAAAGAGAAAAGGAAAAGAAAATAAATTGAAATTTCAAATGTGTGGCCTGGCTGAAACCACCTGCCCGCCCGACTTTTTTTCTTTTTTCTTTCTTTTTCTTTCCTTTTTTTCTTTCTTTTTCCTCCTTATTCCTCCCTCGCCTATCCGCCACCTTTCTCCTTCCTCCTTCCTTCCGCTTCCTTCGCTAAACACCAACACGCCAACCCATGTCGCCACGCTTAATCACCCCCATCGCTTCCACCGCCCCATCCCTTCTTCTTCATCACTGCCACACCATCACTGCTATCGCCGTCCGTCCGCTCTCGCCAGGCTCGCACCCATGCCACTACTTGCCCTCCCATCGCGCCATCAAGAATGTCAGCCGCCCACATCATCATCGCCCTCGCCCCACCCCATTTAAGCCATGCTCACTTCACCCTCCGCTCTCCCTCCATCACCCCTACCTCCCCATGCCCTCGCTTCATTGACGGCCTCGGCTTGAACCGCGACAGTGTGCTCCCACGTCGGCCATTGCCTCCCCACGCTGCTCCAGCTGCACTGACGAGCTCCTCCCCCAAACCACCATGTCACTTCGTGTTCCTGGGCACTCCGAGCAAAACCCCTCATCCAATTGGAGAAAGCCACCACCAGACCTCCCCGTGGTGCCTTCTTTCCCATATCCACTAAAACCACACACAAATGCAAGACTCCTCGCTTGGTAAGCCTTGCCCACCTCCCTTCTAGAGCACCCCACACCTCCTCTAGCCTTCCCCACCCACCGGAGCTCTCCTCACCCAAACTACACCCCCACGGTGAACTCATTGTGCAGCCTCGGTCACCATCGCCACCCCACTCTAGCTTCCCTCTTCCACCGTCTGCTTGGTAAGTTCCTCTCACTCCTCTGCTTCACTTGCCTTTTCTTCCTTCCTCCTTCAGCCACTGCCTCCTCCCCCCACGGCTAGTCACCGCCACGCCACCCGACCACCACCGGTCACCTTGAGCTACTCCGCCACGACCCCTCAGACCGCCTAGGCCTCCCCATTCCATTTTTACACCCACTTGCCACGGCCAAGGCTTGCCTCCCAAGCTCGATCACCCTCCTCTACTTTGCTTGTGAACGAGACTCCCCTCTCAGTCTCTTTCTCTTTCTGTGTGTGTTTGGGTATGAGGAACTGACTAGTGGGCCCCAGCTACTTATTTAGTTAATTAAAACTTGTCAACATGGTAATTGGTTAATGGATGTTCATTTCGCAAACTGCATTTCCAATTAGGTAAGATTAAGGGGTTGTGGTGAGATGTAAATCTTGATGGCAGTGAGCCCTAGGTCACTACTAGAATAGGAATAATATCAATTGATTAAAAATAATTAGCAACTATTATCATTTATAGTGCATATGCAAACTTATACCATGCCAGAATGATAATAGCCATAAGGTAATAGATTAAGATAAATCAATGTATCATTATATAAAGATGTTAATAAATAATACCCCATGGTTAATTATCCGTAGACTATACCCGATGGGACATTGGTTAAAATCATTAACCTTGTCGTTGTTTCAACAAGTGATAGGTCAAACCCTAAATGAGAGATCGTGTAGTAAGTAAACTAACTATAGTGATCAACTCAGATAGTTAGAGCCTAAGATGGTATAGACATGTTTAGGCATATACATACATAGGTTACCGAATGACCAGTAGGCCCTAGGCCATTGTAATGATAGTAGTAGTAGTAGTAGTAGTAGTAGTAGTAGTAGTAGTAGTAGTAGTAGTAGTAATAATAGAGGATACACCGTGGTTGATGATCACTAGACCATGTCAATTAGGGTTTATACAAACTATAATCTTATGTTTAAAAATGCCTAGTTAACAAGAGGGTCCTAAGACCCTTGGCAAAAGGGTAGTTGTTAAGGTGCCATTTAAAAGTAGTAGAGATAAACTTTAATGGAAACTGGTAATACATCATTAGGGTGTAAATGACCTCTGAACCCTATGCCACTACCTTAATGAAATCTATAATCAAAGTAATGTCATAGCCAGTAGTTAACCCTACGCCATTGACACACAACGGTAAACAATAATAACAACAATGCATCAATGATTTGTACACCCACTAGTAAAGTACTACATTATAGCAACATACGCCTACAAGTAGACTCTTATCAAATTGTCACATTGGTAAAGTGACCATTCGTTAGACAATTCACCAAAGGATTAAGTTAGGCATAATCATTATACTAGATAGTGTGAAGGTAGCAAGAGCTATGACCCCATTTCGTGCTATTACTAGTAAACAAGGTCATAGGGTTGGTCAACAAGACATAGTAGATAAGAGCCCATAGACCTTGTATCATAGTTGTCTACTTAACTGGGAGTAGTCTCTAGCAGGTGCAGGAGCTAAGGATCAACCTAGTGTGATAGGTTTATAATAGTATATGACAAGCCACTTAAGTAGTAAGACTGAGTATATATCACCTCAAAGATGAAACCCCAAACCCGTGAGACACACCCGATCAAGTTATAAGACCGATGTCTAGTTAATGCTTGGAAGTTCTGCTATGGCTCATGGAACTTCCTTGATAAATATAAAATAATAAAAAGAATCATTAAGTGAACTAGGCCTCATGTGTCGGTGAGACTTATGTTCACCCTATGCTAACCCTATACCCATGCATAGGTCTCACCGACTATCATAGAACTTCCTCAATAAATAGAAAGTAATAACTAAAGAAACCATTAGATCAACTAGCTGCGGATCCAAAAATGCAATTCTCGACCTCTATGTATAATGCACTAGTCTAGGATCACGCTTAGTGCACACAAAGGTCAACATAAATGAATATTGATCCACACAAGATGATTAATAGCATAAATGAGTAATTTGATTAACAAATAACCATTTTGACCTTATGGTCGAGTTTACATTTATTAAGCCACGCAGGGTTAGCAATAGAGAAATAAGCAAATGAATGTATAACTTCAAAGAGAATGCAAATTATACATGATGGCTTATTCCAAAGGAATGGCTTCTGTGGTTCTTTTACAAAAATGCAACATTTGCAATTTAATATGAATAATAGATTAAAACATGAAGTAAAACAAATAGACAATATTAAGTTTATCAGTTGTTTTCACAAAGACACATAGCCTAATCAGGTTATTCACGCAGCCATATGAGTTAGATCACACAGCTCCCTTCCCAAATGTTTTTATGAAAACTACCCCTCGTGTGAAATCCCCGAGCATGTCTATGATCGCAGACGTGGCTATTCGAATAGATTGATTTAACACTCTGCAGAGTTTGTACATTTTACCCACACGATATAACCAGTGTAGCTAGCACTAATCATAACAAAACGTTTCAGAAACTTCATCTCAAACATTGATACTCCCGATGTGTTTTACCACCAGACTACCCAACATAGGAAGCCAGTCCGATACACACTGTTGGACCTGAAGACAGCAAACCGCTCATAAATATGTACTACCTGGTAGTCCACACCTCCACCCATGCACACAAACCTAACCCATCAGCTCGAGTAATCAATGCCAAGAATCCATAACTTACTAAGTTAGGCCCATCCCATCGTGCATGTGGTTGCACAAGAAGGCTCGCCTAATGGCGCATGAGTTAAGTCCTTAATTGACCAAGACAAGACTTCCAATTTCTAACTATATCACATGATTATTATTCCCATGCACACAACTCCACCATATCACTTAGTGTTCACCACTTGCCTCGCCTAAATCCTTTACCACCCAGTTGTTAAGTGTAACACATGCCATCAACGAGTAATAGCACACAAGACACAATTTTATCACAAAGTTCCATAATCACTTAGTCGATTCATATTTGCATCTTACATGAAATGGTGACTCGTGGCATGGCTAAGCAATCTAATCATATCTAACCAACCCATGTTGGTGCTACGATAATACCAACTAAATAATGAAGTAATCTAGGGTGACAAAAGATTATGACATAACAATAGACAAGGTGGATATAATAAATTGGATGAATAACTACACCCAAAAGCATTTAAATAAATACTTAAAGTAAATGCAGTAATTTGAATCAAAGTATTTTGAAAACTAGGTTCAATATGATCAAAGGTATAGCTTGCTTTGGAATAGGTCTAGGTACTGATCTTGCTCTTGAGGTACTCCTTCTTCTTCAAAGTTCCCCAAAGTATCAACGCTCACTCACAAACGAAGCAAATAAAATAAATAAATAATAGAGGAAAAAACTCCAAAAATTAAATAAAAATCTTAGATAAATAGATCTCGAATTTAGATGAATTTAGAAACTTGAATGGGCTCAATTGGAGTTCGATGCAAAAGATATGGGCTTTGGAAGTTTGAATCTAAAGAAAATACCCTAAATCTAATTTATTGAATTTCCGAATTATTCTTCAATGTAAAAATCGGATTTATGATGGTAGGCGACATCAGCCCTGGGAATTTCAGTGAATTAAAAGAAATAAAAAGAAAACCGACATGTGGGATGACGACGACTAGGGGCCTCACCCGAGAGGTCCTCCAAGACCTCCCTCGAGTCCACTAGGACCTCCCAGAGGTCCCAAAGACCTCCTGCACCCACCCATGCCTCCCAAGAGGTCCAAATGACCACCTAGAGGTCCAGTGAACTGACCGAGGAGGTCTTGAGGCCTTTAACCTCCCAAGAACCACGACTGCACTGGGAGATCTAGAGACCAACCCGAGGAGATCATGGGACTTGGAGAAGTTCTAACCTCCCGTGATCCCAACCACCCCAAGGATCAATAGCTAGTTCTCACAAAGAATTACAAGTGGTAACATACATCCACACGAGGCTTTATTAACAACAAGGAGTTGATTACAAAGTTGATTACAAGCCACGACTACAAGGCAAAATACACAAGGAAGCAAAACCAAAGAAACCATGTCCATCCAATACATCACAAGTAATCATCGGAGGGCACTACCTAGTTCATCCGGGTCCTCATCATCATCAAAGAAGTCTTCCTACTCAATCCATCAATCAAACAAGAATGAGCACAATAACCGCAAGTTACACCACCAATTAATAGAATGATATGTATAATGGATATCTCAAAGGAGGCATAATATGGTGAGTTTGTGTAAACCTAAGTTTGTTTCAAATACAAGTATTAAGTTCTAAAGCTTATAACAATAATTAAAATTTATTTGCAAATTCTCATTTTACAGCTTGGATAACTTTCAACAATATGATGGTGAAGGATACCTCCTCGCCACAAGGCTCCCTACCCAACCCATTTGGATAGAAATCCTAAAACCAATTTTTAACCATCCATTTTGAAAACAAACCAGTAGGTCTAA
>JAYEVD010000321.1:0-163103 GCA_036346405.1 Phyllostachys edulis | reverse complement strand
GCTAGGATCTCGCATGCACTGCTAATCTCATCACTGCAGGCTGACACCACTCCAAATGCGATGTAGTAACTCCCTTCATCGTAAGGCGCGCCAGCCTCCGCAAAATGGAATCGATGGCCGTCGCTCATGCATCTACCCACGATTGCTGGCGTCGAAGCGATCATCGCTCTTCAAGCCTTCTTTCTTCCGCTTGAAGGTGGAACAAAATAAATAAATTATGGATGCCGACATAACATATGACTAAAGGATCTACAATATTATTAAGCAATGCAATGTACTTACAAGTGACTCACGCCTGCATAGCGGCATCTCCCTAGGCGGGGATCTCCTAGTGTAAAGTTCGCCTCATCACTCATTGTGGGTTGTACGGCTCAACCATGTGAGAACACGAGATGACAAGTTGTCCTCTAGTACGCCGCATCTGGTGGCATAAGCTCAAGCTCGGTGCCATGCGGTATTGACGTGGAGCATCCGGCCCAAGGGGCCCATATTATGTAAATCCTCGTGCAAGGTCTCGAATTCATTGTGTAACTTCGAGGTATATCGGCGCCTCTCCCTAGCCCGCGATTACTACCACAGTCCATCGGATCCCATAGTCGGCCCTTCCACAGATCCTCCTCGCCCCACCACCATAGAAATGTTGTGTGCGGAGTAGGGTGCAGGCGGTATCTGTGCTGTCCGCCAAAGTGCTCCCACGACCCACGCGGTGTAATAACAGCATGTGGCAACCCGAGAGCTCTGTTCGCTCCCATGCCACGCATGAAGCGGCGATGATAAAGTCATGCAGCGTCATGACAAGATAACTAAAACCTCAATCGCATCAAGCACGTCCTCATCATCGGCGTCCACGATGGACTCTGCAAGGTGAATATAACTTGGGTACACCATGTCCCCCGTGCTAGGGAACATAACCCACCCGAATATAAACAACAAATATGCAATAATGTGGTATCGAACCACCTCCTCGCTTCGTCATTTGGGCAATGCACGATCGTCGCAACCAGCGCGTGGGAACGCTTGACCTCTCGAGGATAGGTTGCTCGGCGATGATTGAGACGCGCCTTCTAGTCCCGGCGACCTCGGAGGGAACAAGCTGCTGGCCTCAAGAATCGGAAGGCTTCAGAATGAAGTTGACGTCTTGCGAGTCACCATCATCTCCCCACCAAGTGGAGCGTGGATCTCCGCCAACGCATCAACTAGGGCGGAAGAAGAGAGGCATCAATTAGGAGGTTCGCCTCATATTCATCTTGATGCCGAACGCAATCGGCCGGATTAATGAAACCTCGGAACATACCGCTTCGTTCAAATCGATGGCGAGTCTCCCTCGTCCCGTGTCACCGTGAGTTGGTGGCCCATCGCCATCGATCCAAGCGTGATGCCGAGTGCTTGCCGCCCCATGCCGCTTCAAGTAGGGGTGGTAGAGTACATGCCATTACCGCAAATAGATAAAAACTAACGAGCTAGCAAAATCTAAGCGTACGCATTTAACGTAAAAATGCAATAAGAAAAAAAATTAAACACGCACTTAGCTAAACTAATTAACACGCTACTGCGCTTATGAGCGATTAAGCGCCAGCGTTCGTTTATACGCAGCGAAAATAGACAGCCGAATGACATGTATGTGAAATGATGTGACTCGACGTGATTTAAAGGGTAAAAATGAAACCGTATATGCATCAAAGCGCTTTCGGCATAAAACAGCTAACGCCATAGCATCGTCACAAGACGACCTACCGCGCTTGCAAGCGGCAGCCGACCAGTCGCTGGTCGCCACCTGGTCCGTCGCCGAGGCAACCGTCACTTCACGCGCCGGGAGCAGACTGCCATACTGATCTGCTGGGCAGGCGGGTTCTCTGTGTGCCCGGTGTGAGGCCGGTCATTGGTCCGCCCTCAAGTGGTGTCACGGCGATCAGGAGCACTATGTAGTGCCTACTTTTGCAAATTATGGTGAATAAGGGCTATTTTTCAAATTAAAATTGGCTACAGGACTGGAGCGATAAAAGTTCCAAACTCTAGCTAGATTGTACTTGCTATGAACACTAATTATATATAAAAAAGTTGAACCTAGCTAACCGAAGGTGGCTTGCGTTGCGAGTGCATGTAGCCCACCCGTGTTCGATCACGAGATCGAATTCGGTGTCTCACCAAATAAATCAAGGTACACAGCGCTGCATGTTAAGTGGACACAGCGTGAAGATGTTCTCCTGAGGCGGTGGAGCCTCCGATTAAATCCCTAGCGTGTGTAGGGAATGTGCACGCCTGTAAAGCGTCTGCCTTGTACTTAAAAATTATATATAAAAAAGTTAATGTTACGATTATGTACTCCTCCGTCCTAAAATACAAGTAGGGTCCGCGATTAAGGTTTTAAAACTTTGATCATTAGTATATGTTAAAATTTATAAATTTACTTCATAAAAAATAATGTGATTGAATTTGTCTTGCAAAATACTTTTTCGATCGACAAACAACAATAAATCGAGAGCAGGGAAAAAAAGGGTCACATAGAAAAAGGGGGAGCAATAAAGTGATCAAGTAGATAAATATGTTCTTTGATAAAAAATTATATATAAAAAAGTTAATGTTACTATATGTACTCTCTCATCCCCAAAATACAAGTAGGATCTGCATGCGGTCAAGGTTTTAAAACTTTGACCATTAGTAATGTTAAAGTTTATAAATTTACTACATGAAAATAATGTCATTGGATTTGTCCCGCAAAAATACTTTTATAATATATGATTTTTATTATTACTCGATATATCATGATATAGAACCATAGTCAAAGTGTTACACTGTGAAAAGTAAAAATGACTTATATTTTGGGAAGTATGTGCGATACATTTTTGGGTGTGCAATTCATTCAAGTTGTATTAAACATGCACTGCTAATGTGTTATTTATCGAGGCGTCAATGCACAATGCAATATTTATTTAAATTCACTTTTATGTTGAACAAGAAAAACAAAGCGAAAAAATAATTTTATTTTTGAAATGGCAAAAAAAACTCTTGAAATGATTAATCAAACTTTAAATCTTGAAATGGTAATGTCTATCGGGAAAATAAATGTGAAAATGGGCGGTGTTACTTTTTTTTCAAAGGCGTGTAGTTAAAGAAGTGAAATAATTTCAAAGCGTTGAACTATTCCAATGATGTTTACAGCCTTAATAATTTAGACTTTTCTAGAGTGTGTAGAAATTTAAAACCCATCATCACACAAAAAGGTCGACAATGAGAATAAATCGAGAGAAAAAAAAGGGGTCACATAGTTTTATATTCTTCTCGTATTCCAATTTTAATCTACTTCCGGCCTTTTTTTGTTTTTGTTTGAGGAAGCTTGACATATAAATTTGAACTATTAACTGTAATTTACCTTCTAATTTTTTTGTTGTATAAGCAAAAACATTTTTCGTAAATTTCGAGCAATATGTTAGCCGATTATTAGTGCGAGACGGTGGCTCGTAAATCAACACTAGTGTAATTTTGTATAACATGTATTTCAAGCATGAGATATCATTTTGTAAATCTCGTACTTTCATTTTTCATTCAGATTTTATCTGCCCAATTTGGAATTGGTGAATAGTGAGTGTCATGGGTGGATATGTCGACGTGTGCAGAATACCGCAGCATTCTTTATCAGAGTACACCATGTCACTAGGTTTATACCAAGCCCACGGTGTATTAGTAGTTGGAAATGGAGATAAGAATAGTTATTTTCCTTATTAGTTAGGTTTACTTCCTTAGGAATATATTCCATCTAATAGAGATAAGTTTCCATAGAAATAGAGATCGTTTCATAGAGGTCCGTCGGATTGTCCCTATAAAGGGATAGCATGTATCTATTATCAAGAAAACCAAGAAAGATGAATTGATCTAGTCCCCTTCCAAAGTTCTATCATCCCATCTATAGTCTAATCTCTCATCTCACTGGCCGACGCCGTCCGACCTTCTTTCTCGCGGTGTTTACCCATGTTATGACCTAAGGTTCAGTAATGATGTTTCTGACCTTAATAATTTAGACTTTTCTAGAGTGTGTAGAAATTTAAAACCCATCATCACACAAAAGATCGACAAAGACAATAAATGGCAGAGAAAAAAGGGGTCACATAGAATTTTGTGTTCAAAGCCGCAATCGCCTTGATCATGAAAAGTCATGTGACGCCCACCATCAATAGTTTTATATTCTTCTGCTATTCCAATTTTAATCTACTTCCCGAGCATTTTTTTTGTTTGAGGAAGCCAGCGATAAATTTGAACTATTAACTGTAATTTACCTTCTAATTTTTTTGTTGTATAAGCAAAACATTTTTACGTAAATTTCCAAAGAATATGTTAGGCGATTATTAGTGCGAGCGGTGGCTCGAAATCAACACTAGTGTAATTTTGTATAACATGTATTTCAAGCATGAGATATCATTTTGTAAATCTCAGACTTTCATTTTTCATTCAGATTTTATCTACCCAATTTGGAATTGGTGAATAGTGGTGCTCATTATCAATTGTTAGTAACGAGAACTGCAAACAATTGAAGCTCTTGTGAGTTGAGTACCTAGGACGCTTACTCGTAGCTAAGGCTGAAAACGGATCGAATATAAATCGAATAGTGACCATACCACATTTGTATTTGTATTTTTCAAATGAATACGAATGTGAATATGAATATTCTCAAATACAAATACGAATCAAATGTTGTAATGAATATGAATACGAATCTAATGCTTACCCAATTCGGTCGAATTCGAATATCAATATAATGAAGTTTTATACAATAAGTTTAAACTCCAAATTTCTACAAATAGATTTCTAGTTTATAGAATCACATGTCAAACTCCCAAAACAACGACTCTAACGGCTACGGGCGGCACTGATGGAAGATGGACCGAGGTGGCGGCGACGGCGAGGTTCATATGGCGATCTTGTCGTTAGGGGCAACTAGTCAACGTGGCTAAACACATGAAATTTAAGTCTAGACTAACATCTATTGGCTACAACGGTGCTAACGCGTGCGCTCGATGCTTAGAACGCGTGATACAACTAGTTCTTCCATGACGACTTCAGCGGCGCTATATGAGGTTAACGGTGTGGCTACACTACGACCATCTACGAGCTTCATTAACTAGCCTAGAGGGTTTACAAGACGAAAAAGGATACGGGAACACAAGGTCTCACCGGAAACTAGGTGAGGAAGTAGATTGGTGCAAAGACAACATTGTGTGCTCCGGTCAAGATGGAGATGAAGGCTTGTCGGCGTTCGGTGCATAGAAATGTAAAAAAGGAGGCATACATTAGAGAGAGAGATCAAGGCAATCAAGATGCGCGAGATGATGAAGGCAAATGCTCAACGGACAAGGCGGAGAAGGCGGCGACGACGACAAGTGCTTGCCAGACTCTATGAGGAAACAAGCAGAGGAGAGTGAGCATGAGGAAGAGGGAGTTAAGGCGGCCACAACGGGCAAGATGATGAAGTCGGAGACTCACCCTAGCCGTCGGAATCCAATGGCGAAGCCGGCGGCTAGATTTGGGGGAGAAGGCTTGTTCTTGACCGCCCGAGGGGAAAGAGGGGGAAAAGTAGGGAATAAGCGGCGGGGAGGTTAGCGAACATGGTGGCGTGCTTAGCCGGTGCTTAAATAGCCAGAGCGATGGCAAGGCGAAACGCGACGATCACGGTGGCTCTGGCGCAGAAGATCTCGTCGCGACGCGAGAGAAGCAGGCGTGCTCATGAGATGGGCTGTGAAATTTGGTGGGGCTGAGCCGAGGCACGGGAATGGGCGAGGGAGTGTTGGACCGAAAAGGCGACTTGTATGTAGCGTCCCGACTTTCGAGCCTTTCCGAGTTTTCAAAATAAAAAGAACCCTTTTGGTTTTTGTTGAGTTCTAAAGTTTTACTTGAGATTTTCAGAATGAGAGTGTTTAAAATGACTAAGTCGAACCTCAACTAATTCAAAAGTTTGGTTTGCTTGGAGTCGTTTGAGTTCTGGTGTTGTCTCTCCCCTTCGTGCTTGTCCTGCTTTTCCTCGGCCCTATCCTCTCGTGGTTTAGACCTCCTTTGTGGGTCTAGGCCTTCTTTTAGTTTTGACCTTTCCTTGGGTCACGACCACCCCGAGATGTTTCAAGCTCGGGTTTATGTTTCAAACATCCTTGACTTCCTAATTTTAAGACCAGGTTGAATTTCTCCTTCCAAGACCTCCTTTGAGTTCATCTTACCGTCAAGACCTCCTTTGAGTTTATCTTCACCGTCCAGACCTCCCTTGTATTTGGTCCTCCTCTTGTGTCGAGACCTCCCTGTTTAGACCTCCCTTGTGTCAGACCTCCCCTGTGTTTAGACCTCCCTTGTGTCCAGACCTCCCTTGTGTTTGAACCTCCTTGTGTCCAGACCTCCCTTGTGCTTAGACCTCCTTGTCTTGAGGACCTCCTCGTCCTCAAGACCTCCTTGTCTTCAAGACCTCCTCGACCTCAAGACCTCCTTGTCCTTAGGACCTCCTTTGTCCTCAGGACCTCCGTGAGGTCTTTTTTGCAAAGACCACCCCTCATGGTCTTTTTGCAAAGACCACCTTTGCGGGCAAGACCTCCCTTGTTGGTCACGATCTCCCCTCTGGTCGCAACCACCCCTTTGACTAAACTGCTCTCAAGTTTGACTGGCCCTACCTGTCAGTCCTGTTCTCTTTCTTCTTTTCTCCGCCACAACAGTCTCACGCATTTAATGCCGCCGTGTCAGATAAATGTGGTCACTTGCGTGTTTTGTTTTCCTCTCTTGTCTCCTCCCTTTGCAATACCTTGTCCTAATTCTCTTTCACCGGTTTGGCCGTACCTTGTCTTATCTTACCTTTGACACGTATATCTTTGAGTCTATCCATGACTCTCTCTTTCTCTCTCTTTTTCCAGGCTATGAATAGCTTGAGTAGCCTTCTTTCATCACCTTTTTCACACTTATCTCTTTTGCTCTCGTCCGGTTGCACCGTGTTGAAGCTTCGTCACCAAGAACTCTCTTCGGAGCTTGCGTCGCGCTTTTTCGCCATTGGAGATTCCACCAAGCTTCGTGTCGTCCTCACCGCCATCGCCGCACAGACATCGACCTCCTTCCTTCGTCTCTCTTTCTCGGCCTTGTAAGTTTCGCATGCCTGTTTTTTCTTGTTCCTCGACCACTTTACGTGATCGTATTTCTCTCTACTACATTACATGGTCGATACCTTTTGCAACCACGTTGAGTAGTCGTACCTTCCTCAAGACCTCCTCCCCGGATCCCCTCAGGACCTCCTTGGCAAAGACCACCCTCTTGGTCTTTCTTTGGCCTTCAAAGACCACCTCCTGGTCTTCTTGCAAAGACCACCGCTTGGTCTTTTGCAGCGACCACCTTCTCGGTCCTTTTGCGAAGACCACCCTCTCCATCGGACCTCCTCTCGATGAATCAGAACCTCCTCCTAAGAGCTTGTTTTTAGTGCACTGCTTTTCCATTGAATGGAGTTTTGTGTCTCTTTTGGAGTTCTTTTGGATTTTGTTTTGATCTTTATTTGAGTTCGCTTCTGTTCTCACATGTAGATCTCGACGTCTCTGAGGACACCGAGCACCTTGAAGAAGAAGACCCCCAGGCTTTTGAGCAAGGCAAGTCATATCCTTGATCATGTTGAACCTAGTATGCCAAGTTATTTAAGTTTCGTTTCAAATGAATATTGCATGCCTATTTCAATTCAAGTAATTCAATCCCTGTTTTTAACTTTAATAGTTACCCATGTTTCCTTGTACATCCAGATTTGTCATTGATCTATCTACCCTTGTCACCACAGGTGAAAACTAGCTGATACAATAGTGTGACCTAGATCTTGTTGCAAAACTTTATGCTTAGCCATGATTAGACCAAAATTCTTGTTTTGGGAGATTTTACCGCCAAGACCAATGTTGTCAAATGTTTTAAAACCATGGTATTGGGTTGTCATGGAAATTTTGCAAAAGATTTTGAAAAGCAAAGTAAAAGGAAAATTGGTTTGGACTTGGGCGTATTGGTTGGTTGGTTGGTGCATATTCATGCACGGGCTCAACCTAGTTAGGGTTGAGGCCCAGGGTTTCGTGGTAGTCGCCGGAGTCAGTTAAGGACCGGTCTTCGAGTGTATTTTGCCATGCCTTCCCGTGCAACCACATGTCTTGAGAATGGGGAGGGGACTTGGCTGACAAAATTGTAATGTTCCATCACGGTCGATCCTATTGATGCGCTGGGTAGTCGTGTTATGACCTATGTTAGTCCCACTTGGTGCAAGAGGGGGCCTGAACCCTGCGAGTTTCTATCCAAAGGGGGCGAAACCTTAGCGAGGCTGGGCTGTGGTGGAACAGCGCATTGTAAAGGCCTTGTGATAATCTCTTAGTCGCACACCTTCTAGTGTGTAAAGGCGACAAGATAAGGTGATTATCTCATGTGGGTAAAGCATGCACACCTTGCAGAGCATAAAACTATTCGAATAGCCATGTCTACGGTCATGGACATCTTGGCTAAGCCTCCCAAGTTCGACCTTGGTTTTGTTTTCAAAAGACTTGTTGAAATGGTTTTGGGTGTCCATTCAAATGGGTTTTGGGCGGGGAGCATTATGATAGGAGGATATTCTTCACCACTTGTTGATGAATATTATCCAACTATAAAATTGAGTTTTGAAATGAGTTTTAGTTATTGTATAACCGCCTCAAAATTTAGTACAAGTATTTGAAAGAAACTCGGTTTATGCAAATCAACCCTAAAGACCTCCTTTGAGTCATACATGCATGCATTATGATTTGTTAATCCACCGGTGTGACTTGTGAGCACTGTTGTTATGCTCACTCTTCTTGTTATGATCTTAAAGCGAGAGGACATCTACAACGAAGAGGAAGACCAAGAAGTCTAGGCACGCCCTCCCACCGCATGCTTGTGGCGTGATGGGTGGACTGCTTTTGTTCTCATTGTAATTTTAGGCCACTTTTTTAAGCAACCCTGTTGATATGTTTATTATTAATGTATGCGTCGCTGGATGTCGCCACTTTTGTGAACTGTGTGAGCTGGTAGCTGATCTTGGGACTAGCTCAGTTAGCACAGAGGTTTTGGGGTGATCCCTGGTCTCACGACCTCCTTCGGGTTGGTCGTGGACTTAGGGGTGACCCTGAGCCTCACGACCTCTCCTGGACCTCCGGGAGGACTTGAAAGACCTTCGGGTGGTCTTGTTGGACCTCCCGGGAGGTCTTGATAGACCGCCAAGTGGTCCAAAGAGACCTCTCGGGTGATCTTGGCCTCTCGAGTGATCTGTGAGGACCTCCAGGAGGTCCTGGGGGTTCGAGTCGTGCCACGACTAGAGGGGGTGAATAGGAGCACAATCTCTTTTTCATCTTGATCGGATTCAACACAATTTTCACTCCAATAGCTATGAGAACTATGAAGATCAATATACAAGTATAGCGGAAGACTTATATTGAATCCAATCAAAACCACGAAGAGAATAGACCAAAAACACCAAAAACTCAAAACCTAAAGAGTCGGGCGGTCAGACCTCTCAATAAATGGCGGTCTGACCTTTGGCAAATCGGTCAGACCTCTAACTAGTTGGCGGTTTGACCTCTAGCACAATGATCAGTAAAATCAGCCTGAACTCAAAATCACAAATTGGTCTAACTTTTGATTCGCAACTCCAAACCTTACCAAACTTAAGACATACCTTCTTTAGGATGTCAGGAACCTATTCCAATCAAGGATCATGAAGATCCTTGCCAAAGTTCTGACATTTTCCGTTTGAGTGACGGTTGCTCCAAAACCAAGTCAAAACGAAAATATGATCTAGAAACTTGCTCGTGGGTAATAGATGATCAAGATGATCCTAGATGTATTCCCACATGTCACAAAAGCAAGATCCAGGCCGTAAACCAAAGAAAAACCGAGGGATCAAAGAAGGCCTCAAAATCACAAAAGAGAAAGCAAGAACATGAATAGACTCATCTTGAGGAATCTTGCTTGGATTGATTTGAGATTAATGTTGGTTTACTGTACCACTCCATCATGGAGGACAAAGGCTCAACACAAGAGCACACAATCAATCCAACTCTCTAGAACCCTAACCTCTCCACTATCCTCTCCTAAATACTAACTAGGGTTTTCAATTAAAGGGTTGGGAGGTGCACAACCAGCACCCTCCCTATTTATAGTGGAGGCTAGCTTCTAGAAGAGTATCCCTAATGGGCACCCGTTAAGCCCATACACAAACAGGTTTAACTCACGACGCTTTTTAAAGCATCGTCTTCATCTTCTCTTGACCTAAACCACTTCTCCTTGCGCCGTCTTGCGCCGCAGTTTAGCCAAAAGGTCACCAAGACGGTATTTAGGTAAAGTTACCAAAATACCCCTTCTCGATCCTTCTTCGAAAACCGAGTCCAAACTTCATGAAGCAATTCCATGCTTCGCCACATGTAGGTTGATCAACGGCTCTCTTTATGTCGGCAAGTCTCTCCCATCGCTCTCCACCGAAACCACCATGGCACTTGCACGACCCTGCTACCGCTTGATCCAACTCCGTCATACCGAACCGCCTGTTCGGTCATCCTTGTCTATTTTGCATCATGCTTGAGTCCATTGACTTCACCCAGCATCCTCAATCGTTCTGAACTTCGGCTCTTCAAGCCTAGTCCCGATCATCCTCGCCATTGACTGTCATTGACCTTTAAGCTTTCTGCACAACAATAGACAAGCAAATCGATTCCGGGAACAAGTTCTTTGCAACTTGACCCACGTTAGTCAAAATATGCATCATGCAACACATATGCATCAAACCCATGAACTTGACCTAACAAGCAAACATTGCTACCACGCCGCCAACAAGTCACAACCGGCCGGACCGCCCTCATGGCCGGTCGATCACGCCATATCGCCGGTCGACCGCCAACAAAGGACTTAGCCAAAATACATTTTTGAAATTCGAGACTTCTCTGGAAATTTCAAACGAATAGATCTTTTGACTTGAAGCTCCAAAAATTATGAGACCAAGTGTAGGAGAATCCCCTCTCTTGCTTACACCCTCTATTTTTGTTCCAGCTCTAAAGTCAAAGCCACTTAATGGCCGGTCAGACCGCCGCCCATCGGCCGGTCTGACCGCCACACAAAGCTGGTCTCGACTGGCCGCCTGGCCGATCGACCGCTCACTGCTACGACAGAAATTGAACTTTGTCGAATACGCATGTTTCCGCAAACCCTCAACACCATTGCCAATTGTAACATCATCTTAAGATTATAAGCATATCCCTATGATATCCACAGGGAGAGAGGGGGGCTGGGCCGGCGGGGAAAGAATTGGCCTGAGGGGAGAAAGAGAGAGATAGAGAAAAGGTTTGAACTTTTAGAATTGAATTTGAAATTCAAATTCAAATTCTGAGGAAATTTAACACATTATTTAACTTGTAGTTTTTATAATTCCTACTTGGAGTAATGAATTTGATTTACCTTTTTGAATGCAAGCCAAGCTTTTGGAATTTCTCAAAATACAACAAAAGTTTTTGAAATCCAAGAAATTCATGCAAGTTTCAAAATATTAAATAATTGGGTTGTTACACAGGGATGGTGTAGGTTCAGGACCTTAGAAAGCACGAGCAAACGCTTTTGCATTGAAAGCACATGCGTGCACAGGTGGGTAAAGCAAATACCCTTTGCTACCACCACTGCACCAATCGGGTCGTCGTTGAAGATGACAATGAGTTAATGAAACTAGTGGCCTGTGCGTGCCCTTAGGCGCGCTTGAACAGGTGTTGACTAAATGTATAGTATGATTATGTTGTATGTAGTGGATAATGTATGCACTAATGATGTAAATAGGGAGCCACATTGATATTATGTAAAGAGAAAGGACTAAATAAGCTACAATTATAAAAAGGTTGTTGTGGCTATATCGTTAGATAATATTATCGGATGCAAACGTTTAAGCTGTCTGCAGGATGAGTATGACATATGGTTTACAAAAGGATAGATTCTGTCTAGTATTATTATACAGGCTGAAAGACTGAGATGTATTACACAACTGAAGTAGAAAAGATAGCGTGTTCTTGCTAGTGCCAAGAGGACGTTGTAGGCCGATTTTCTGATGTGAGTAGCTGGTGTGGATTAGCGTCGTAGCAGATGCAACATGTCGTCTGAAAGATGTAGTATCAATGAGCAATCTGTAGGTTCAGATATTAGGAACAGTTGGATGGCAGAGTAAAAAAAGGCGAAGAATATACTTGGTGTTTACTAGGAGTGGTTGATCCGCAGGTGGATGCATTACGTAGTAGAAGAGGGTCTTTGGATGGGTATCCAAAGGTGCATGCCGGGATCTATGTTTTATAGTGACTATGTTAGCTCTGCATGAATATTAGTAAACCTCGATGGTATGAATTTAGGTTTCAAGGAGAATCTAATAAATGCGCATTTTTTAAGGCGTGTTATTACATTTAGAAATCAGTAGGATGGTGATGTAAGAAGTATATAGAGTGGTATTAAAGTGTATATTAGGAATAGTAAGTATTGTACATCAATGATGAAGGAGGTTATGTAGAGCACGTTGAAGATGGCTATAGTTCTAGTGTGAAAGGGTCTATACTAAGACAGTAATAATGAATCTTAGATTTAAGTTATATGCATTCAGGTAAATGGAAGGACTATTCTGATACATTGTATGTATTAAATATGTGATTTAACAGTGGTAGTAACTTACAGTACATGTCTTTTTTTGTAATGAGGAGTAACTGTAATGTCTTCATCAGTGAATAAGCTACTCTCTACATTGAAGGATGTGGACTGTGGAGCCTGTAGTTAGTCAGTGTGCATAAATATTAGCCGAAATAACTTGAGTATAGTGATTGCACTAACCTGTTCTGAAGCTTGTGTCTGATCAAAAAGTCTCTTTTTTGCAGAGGAAGTTGGCATATCTGTTGTATATGGTCTGGTGATGAAATTAGCAGCAGTTGTGAAATAGTAATGTAGTGCTACAAATAAATGCTAGCGAATGTGAAGCATAACTTAGTGTACCTGTGTGTAGTCTGTGTTGATGTATCAGCAAGTTGAGTCGAGATGGTGGGGTGTGTTTCCATGGTAGCTTGTGTAGAGGTATGCATATTGTTAGCAAATGAAGCTGTTTTTTTTTTGTACTTATAGATCAGTGCAAGGCTGAACAAAGTATAAGCACAGGTAAGGAAAATAGCTTAAATATGAAGAGTGGTATATGTAAATAAATATTTAGTACCTCAAGAGGCAATTCGTTACGACGATGAGGTGTGCAACGGCGGATGCATCCGAGAATAGTAGACCGCCTTCCTAAAGTAGCTATAACACGATTGACTCGAAGGTTTTTTTTGGACCATGGAAGCTTTTTTCAGTTAGAGCTACATGACAGGTGTATTTGTTGCCAACAATCTGAGCAACGTCTGGTGGTACACTATCTCCTCCACGATTTAATCTGAGAATAGCACCTATGTGTTTGCCAACTACAAATTGTGCAATATCTCCAAACAGTATAAATTCTGCCTCGGCTGTACCATCGTTTGCAATAACACAGAGTTTGTATCTATTTGAAGGTAGTTAGTCTAAGTTAGAGAGTAAACTGTAAGAGATAAAGGCATGTATTGATTATTAGTCGAAATAATACCTTGGTTTTGCGGATCGGCAGGGACATGATGAGCATCTATATGAGCTACTCTCAGGTACTGATTTTCTGCTGCATTTGTTGCATGAGAAGAACCACCATGTTTGTTCTAGGTTAATCTGGAGACTATAATCGTGCAAAAGCGAGACCAGAGCGCTACATAAATAGAGTTTGAGAACGATTAGTACATGATAGTATAAATAAGGCATGGATAGAGAGGTCGAAAGTAAAAGGAAAATCTTAATCGGGAAATCAAAAGGGTTAATATCTAGAACTTCTTGAAGGGTTTTCTGTAGACTCTGGTAAATCATGGTAGGAGGCGGTGATCACGGACAAAGGATATTGGTAGGAGGCGGTGATCACGACAACGGATATTGGATATTGGATGAAAGCGTGATGGAAGTCGCTTTTTGTTTTAATAAAAATGAATAAGTATGTGTAGGCTAGAATTATGCATAATTGCGAAGCTTGATATGAAAGATAGTGGGCAAGAAAGTAATGTGGGGACATAACGTTGCATACTGTGTTTTGTACCTCGAAGTAAGCCACCTTCGTGAATATCTCGTGAGATATACCAAATGACATGTCAGACTTCTAGATAGACCTTCCATCTCTACAATAGATTCGGTAATATGAAAGCTTTTTATGCAGTGAGCAGTTGTAAATAAATGTAAGTACTGATAGTGTAGATAACATTTGGAGGCGACTGTAGCCGAAACGAAAAACACTATGAAACTATATTAGAGTAAGATAGTTTAGTAGTGAAGAAATGATGTAGAAATTTGGGATATATGTGGTGTTGTACTGTATGACTATAATAAAAAAAACAAATATGGAGAGCAAGCTACAAGATTAAGTGTCACTAAAAATATGCATGTAGATATAGAACGATGATGATGCTGTGAGTTATTAATTATACATAGAGAGTACATAGATAGTGATGTTATATAATCTAAAATCGCTATGTGGAAACATAGTACAGAGGCAACATAGTAGTGGAAGAAAGAGTAGAAAGTACTTACGACCATATCTCTTCATGAGAAGACCGACAAAAAGAGCAACTACTAGTTTGTTTTCACTAAGTTTGTAGATAGTTAACGCATATATGTTTAACATGAAAGGAATGGCACAATGTGTATCCTATTAGTATATCACACACAAATTACAAACAAAAGCAAAAGATGAAATGTGTAACCTCGCAATCTTGTACCTGTGTCAAACGCAGCAACGCTCGTAAATCAACATTATCTTGCATTAGCTCTTGCTTCTGCACTTTGTATGCATAAACCTGAATGAGTATGCAGGGTACCTCAGAATATATTCAATCAGGTTTGTATCACAGAAGTGGCATACTGCTTACAATCATTTTGTAATAATCATTGTCATTTTGTTTCTCATTCCATGTACCATGTTGCCGTCCCTCTTTCTGTTAAACTACATAACAGAATCATCAAACAAAAGACTTAATTAATAAATAAAGTACAACTGTAGACCAACAATATTGAGAGGATTCACAAACACAACACCTGCAGCAAGTTCATTATTTCCATTCCTAAACAGGATGATTCCTTTGTCTTTTCCATCAATACTTGGTTTAGTCTCTTCTGCAAAATAGAAATAGGTTCATCCAATAAGCATCACTTTGGAGTTTGGATTTCTAAACCACTATGATAAGTCTGGCACATCGATATATGAAAAACAAATTTGCAATAACTTACCCGCAATTTAATGTATTCCTTTTCTTTCTTCTTCATTTCATGAATTTGTTTGGGTGCGTGCTTGCCTACAAAAAGAAATATAACAAATCAAGACAAGAGCTCATCATCCCATCATCAAGAATACCTGTAATTCTCCATAAACAAAGAAAACAAACAAAACGAATTGAGTGGCCTTCAAAAGGAAATAGTAGGATAAGGTAATTTAACCTGTTTTCCTATAACCTTTTTTTTTGAAATTCATCATGTTTCTGCTGTAGCCTATCAATATGAACTTTCAAAGCTGCAGTTTTTTTGGCCTCCTGGTGTCTGGAAAAAGAAAGCTAGAATTTCAAAATTGGTAAAGAATACAAGTGAGTCAAGCAAATGATGCCTTACGTAACATCGAGACTGTGGATCGAAATCGAAGTGGGTTGATGGCGCAGTCTTTAATTTAGATTCGTATGAATATATCTGGGTACGCATAAGAGCGGGCATTGTTTTGGGTGCTTGCAGATTTTATTGGGTAGTACACAGGAACAGAATATATGTAGGTAGTATACAGGAACAGAATATGCGTACTATACGGGCATGTAGATTGACCATGGCATCTATTCATGGTATATGACAATAATAGCATAACCAAAGATGGGAGAATGTATGCAAACTAACATGCTCATAAATCATGTCACTAAATTCCAAGTTTTATCTCTGGCTCAGAAAATACATCATTCAATCCGATTGTATCCTATATTAATATTATATAAATCAACCAAAAACAATAACTAAAAGCCATTTATTAAACAAAGATTGAACTTAGCTTGAAGTTTGGCATTTCAGATTCAGAAAAGAAGTAAACGATGGAAATTAACTTGCATGTATAATGAGCACAGGGCAGGTGACCTGGGGAAATTTATCAATATTCTGGAAGCACATGAGAAGAGAAAGGTTAATATAGAGAATGCACAACAGACTGAAGAGAATATAACAAGTTTTTCAACAGTAGGTAATAAAGGATTACAAATCTTGTATATGGCAAACCAATACGTACTCTTCACAGGATACATAACTCTTAATCTTGACAATATAGGACTATAAAGGACAACATCTCATAGTCGAGGCAACCGACTGGAAAAAAAATATTGTTGGTCCACTGCCAACTGATTGGACATAAAGAAATATTTCTTCTTTCTTGGTACCAAAGTTCTCTATGAGGCACTTGTAAGCGGCCTCTATACTAGCATAAGTGTTTTGCTCACTCGGGTAAAAGCAGACAAAGGAGACACTAATGAAACCAACTTCAACTTGCTAATGTTATGTAGTACACATCGCTCGCAGTAAAATTTAGCATACCTTTCATGATGATTGTCCTTATCCTGAATAGTCATATCTGCATTATTCGAAAGGCATTATTCGACTCTCATGATAGGAAAATAGAAATAAGTAGTATATGTTGTATTTGCTCCTACAGTAAGGCCTTTTTTTAAAAGTGTATCATTTATTGTAATTCAAGATAAAAGAGTTCCCCTTGTGTTACTCATGCAAAGTAGAACTAAAATCCTTAAACTAAGTATATAATCCATAGTTTCAAACTCATGTTCATTTATTACTGAAGCAAAAACCTGTGAAGTCTGGAAATTGTTTTTTGCATAATTTTCTCAATTCGTGCTTACCAACATAGTTGATACATACAGTGTATAGAAATGAGTTTGTGTGATGCCAATTTGATTACAGAGGTTAGTTTGTTGCAGCATAAATGGTTTGCACCAATTCATATATATCACCGATATATTTTGCTTCTTTATTTACATTCAAAAGTTATATCTAGCTTTCGAACCGAAGAAACACATAAGCGATCATATCATATATATTTGTTTCTTTCAAACCATCAAACTTGGCATTTTTTATGCATTTTTATTGCCTTTTCTGAGAAATTCCGGTTATCTTTGATGAGCAACCCAGAGAAAGAGAGCAGCTGATAGATTCAGATGAGTGAAGAAAAAAAATTATCCATATATAAGGAAAAGTTCATGGTCGGTTAAAATTTAGCATACCTTTCATGATGATTGTCCGTATCCGGAATAGTCATATCTGCATTGTTCGAAAGGCATTATTCGACTCTCATGATAGGAAAATAGAAATAAGTAGTATATGCTGTATTTGGGCCTACAGTAAGTCTTTTTTTTGAAAAGTCTATCATTTATTGTAATTCAAGATAAAAGAGTTCCCCTTGTGTTACTTATGCAAAGTAGAACTAAAATCCTTAAACTGAGCGGACCAACAAAGAACATAAGGTAAAGCTCTCAATACGTGTAGTAAGGTAATGTAGCTTATTCAAAATCCATCCTATGTAAGAAACAAACAAAGGTATATATAACACAAGTAATTTCTCACCAATCAAATTGTAAATAAAGTGTGCACAACTTTAAAACGCATATATTAGTAAAATATATACTATATCTGATCTATGGTTTTAAATTCACATTCATTTACTTCAAAATACAGAGGTAAAAACTTCTGAAGTTTGGAAATGGGTTTTTGCATCATTTTTTTCAGATAATGCTTACCAGTATAGCTGAGACATGCACTCTATAGGAATGAGTTTATGTGATGATGCACAACAGCATGTAACAAAAGAACAGCTCATGGGTAACTATAACATTCTAGGCAGCACATAAATGAGCATGTACAAGACATATTGCAAGAATACTGAGAACAACACAACAAACATGTCTACAAAAGTATATTGGAAAAGGTTAGTCAAAAGGCTGAGGCTCAATGCAGCATTGTACTTGGTGAAACTGCTAGTTGCCGTATCAAATGAAACATCTACACGACGTGAGAGCTCTTTGCTTTCAAAGACACAGAAAAGCTAACCATACAGTTGGAATTCAGCCCGGTGCCCGAAAAATGGAACGGCCGCGGGGTGGGGAAGAGGTAGGTGGTGGCGGCGGCGACGCAGATGGCCGGAGGCGCGGCTTGGAGCAGTGGCGGCGCACGGGCACACGGCGGAATCGGCGGCGTGGCGGCGCTCTGGAGAAAGTAGGGCGAGCATGAGCTGCGCCTCGGCGATGGCATCGTCATGGTGCGGTCGGGGAGGCACAGGGGTGGGCGGAATGGCGGGGCGACGATGGCCGAAGACGGAGAAGAGGAGGCGGCGGTGGTGGAGCTTCACGGCGACGGAGAAGACGAGAGGAGGTGGGGGATGGGTGGAGAACCTTCGGGAACGCACCGTGACAAGGAGCTAAAAAACGAGAGGAAAAAGTGAGACGTTAGCAATAATGGGTAGAGATGTGATACATACTGCTGTATAGGTGGTACGAAGTACCAGCATAAATGCAGCGTAACATGGAAAAGAATAGCATGCCAGCATAAATGCAGCGTAACATGGAAAAGAATAGCACGCAAGTGTGAAAGAAGCATAAATACATACCCGATTGAAGGACACGGCGGGAAGCAAGTATCTTTCGGCGTTTTGCTCTGCGTTGCTCTGCCTAGACTCTAGAGAATAAGGGGCAAACAGAGCGGCCTGCATCTAAAAAGGGGAAGTTGTGCTCGTTAATTGAAGGGGGAAATAGGAAACGAACAAAGAGGCAAGTAGTGCGTAAGAATATGGACCTGAATTTGGTTGGGAGGTAGAAGTGGACAGCAGCGTGACACATCCATTGAAGGGTACAGAGCAGGGATCTGTACAAATCGTGGTGTGAAGACAAGCTAACATAAGCATATCAACAGAATGATCTCTATAAAGCACAATGCGGTGTGAAGAAGGCTAGTGAATTAGGTACACAGGAAACATAGCATCAGGATTGCTCAACTACAGTGCCAAAAGTAAGGCTACGAAGAAAAAAAAATGTAAAATGAAAACCGCATAGCTGAAACAACCATACCACATGAATGTAATATTCCCGAACAACATCTCTAAATCGTACACAGGAAACATAGCATCAGGACTGCTCAACTGAAACAATCATACGACATGAAACTAAAAAAGCGGCGTATCATGCAGCTTTGCATCAACCAAGCAGTATCAATGTCCGTCAAAACTCCCTAAATCTGTTGTCGACACTGTAAAAGTAGGACAAAAAAGCAATCCACTGCAATTTCATTCTGATGTAAAGCGGTCTAATTATACCTCGACGCCTCGGAGATCTTCTTGAACCTGGCCTCGGCCTCCTTTTTTTTGGGGTTCTTGTTGGGTGTAATTGGCAGTGCGGCCATGCGAGCACGACGGATGGTGGAGGCCTGGGATGCGAGCAGGGTTTGGTCGTGGGTGGAGAGGGAGGATATGTAGGAACCTGTGGCTCGGGGAGGGCGAGGGGTAAGTGAGGGCGGAGGGGAGGGAGAAGACGGCAGAGCGGGGAGAGGAAAGGGAAGCGAGGGCGGAGCAGGGCGTTCTTGAGGAAGCGAGGCGAGTCGGGGTGGGGCGGCATGGCGAAGGCAGGGCGGCCCCAGCGTATGCGGCATGTGGCAAGCGTGGGGCGTGAAGGAAGAGTCGGGCGGGGAGGAGGAAGGAAGCGAGGCGGAGGTCTTGGGGACGAGGAAGGAGAGGTGGAAGGCCATGGCGAAAAAGGATGGGGCCCAGCGTCGGAGGTTGGGGAGAGGAAGGGGGAAGCGAGGTGGAGCTCTTGGGGAAGGAGGCGGGGTCGGCGCAGCGGGGCAGAAGGACGGGCCCAAGGCCGGAGGCGGGGAGAGGAAGGAAGCGAGGCGCCGGAGGTGGCGAGGGAGGGGGGAGTGGCGGAGAAGCGGGGAAAGAAGCAGCGAGAAACGCAGGCGTGGAAAGACCAAAAGACTGGAAGGCTCCGAGCGCAGGCAAGCGAAACCAAGAAAGGATCGCACGGCGAGGACCGCGCGCGCGCGGCATCCGACGGCCAAAAAAATCCGGGCGACGTGGCGTGCCTCTCTGCGCCCCAAAACTCCCACCATTTAACCGGTAGGATACTGTGACATGAGTTGCGTCACTTGCGTGTGGGGATGTGGCTATCAATGGTAATGTTTAAAAATAACCTCTAAGGGAAAAAAAATCTCAGCCCATTTCATTGTCATAGAGCACTGGCCCGTCGTTGTGAAGATGACAATGAATGGCGTGACCAAAAGGGTCAAAATTGAAAATAAAGTTTGCGAGAGGTTAACTTTAAAATAAAAATAAAAATAAAAAAGGGTTAATTAATATATAAAAATTTCGATGTGGCTATCAATGGCAATGTTTGAAAATAACTTTTGAGGAAAAAATCTCATTTCATCTCATTGTCATTATCTTTGACAAAAGAAAACAATAATGTGTGAAAATTGATTGTGAATTTCGGACTTCACTCAACTTTAAAGTTTTTCTTTGATTAATGTAAAACGAAATGAGATATAGCAGATGGATTCAGGTATTTTGCAAGATTTTCAAATAGAAAAAGCAACATGCATTGAGTGGAACATGGTTTCAATAATTTTCTTTTATGTTTGATGGGAAACAATAGTATATGCTTTTTTAATCCGCAAAAGACCCGTGAAGGTGCTGATGAGTGTTGACGGAAGTTAACGTATCCGGGGATTGAGAATTCAACTTGTTAGCAGCTCTCCTGCTACTTTTCAAAGAAAATAAATTGTGGGTCGTTTTTTGAATTATTCACAGGGATTCAAGGCTAATGCGCACGGTTAGGGATGGCAATTGTGCCCGATTACCCATGTACCCGCGGACGAATACCTTAATGGAAACAGGTATGAGCTTCTTTCTTTATCCACAGGCATGAAAACAAGCACAATTCTTTGCCCATCGGGTGAACGGGCGCGGGCATAGGTAAGCTCTACCCGTGCCCGCTTCGCCCAATTACCCGCAATCTACACTGACAGGTGGGACCGTTGGACACCACTATGTCTAAACTCTAAAACCCTAGCCACTCTTCCGGTCTTCCCAGCTCTAACCTCCCACTTTCCAGCCACAGAGCCCGAGTCCCAGACTCACGCGCCCCCCGAATCCCCGACCTTCCTCCCCCAGTCCCGTTCTCCTCCCAGGCGCTCCACTTCCCAATGCAGTCGTTGGCCTCGACACCGGTCCTCCTCCCGCCACCGTTGTTGCCCCATCCTCCTCCGGCCAACCGCCATCCGTCCTCCTCTGGTCGGCCATAGTCCAGATCCGCCCGTCGCTCGTCGGCCCGTCCTCCTCTCCCTTGACCTCCTCCTCCCTTGGCGCCGCTCCTCGGTCTTAAATCGCCCCAAGCGCCACCTCCGTCAGTCGGCATCCCCACCTCCTTGCCCAAGCGACGCCTCCTAGGCTTGGTTTAGGTAAAGTGTCCATGCAATCGGGCTATGGATGGCCGATATACAACAACTCTTTTAATTCTACACATTCTGTCATTTGGTTTTTGCACAAGTATATAATATGGTCTATTTGTTCTAGATCTCTAATTATTTATCAGGAATATGATGCTACCAAAAAGATTTTAGTATGCAGAAGAAATTGTTCATTGTTTAGACAACAGAAGCTAATTTAATTATGGTGTGAACTAGAAGCAGAATAAAGGGTCGTTTTTCTGCTGGGGCAAATCTTACATACATGATGGGTCTATTAGCTAGTGAGATAAAACTGTCCAGACACTATCGATTAGACTATTAGATACTACCAATTAACAGTATCATATGCAAGATCAAAGACATTGCTAGTTTATTCATTTAAACATAAAAGATTTAATCCGGTCATCCATGATAGACTTCTGATGCCATCAGGGTTAACTATATATATATATATATATATATATATATATATATATATATGACAGTTTTCCTTCTTTTTTTTTCCATGACAGTCGACATACTATTGTTAAGTAAAACCGTAAAAGTACTTTAGATTATCATACAAGATTGTGCATTGTTTATTTATGACGAGCATGCTCACGGACGATGGGTACCCACAGACGGCGGTGCATTGTTCACGGGTAAACGGGCATGCCCGCAGGCAACGGGTGCCTGCGGGGGGCGGGCATGGGCGAGATTCTTCGCTCGTTGTCCTTCGCGGGCAAGCCCACGGGGGAAAATCAGGATCGTGGGCATGGGTATAGGCGAGCACTACCCGTATCCGCCGCGTCCGATTGCCATCCCTACGCACGATTACATTTGGGCCCAACTAGTTAGTGACAGCCATGGAAATATCTGCGGCTTGACGCCACCATGGGAACAAATTGTGGACGAAGGGATTCTTGTTTGCCCTTTCATCCAAATTAAGAAGATGCAGACTCCTAAGCTTCCAAGTCCAACTTATTTTTCCTTCCACAGTTCCACTGATCCAATCGTCCCAAGCATTTGTAATTATCGAGATTCCTGTGAAGAAATATATCTGCGAGTCTTTGTAGTACGATTTTTTGTTCCATCTAGGGGTGTCCTACCTTGACTTCCTGGTAATGCAGAAAGTAGACTTGCTGGTCTTCCTGTCAACGTTCCATCTATTGAGAACAAATTTGATACCTAGTCGGCTACAACGCTGCATCCCCATGTTGAATTCTTCAAGGTTGATGCATGTTTGTAAGATTGGGCTCAAGGATTACTGATCGTTCTTTTGGTCTCTTCTCATGCCATGGTAACAAGAGGGCAACAGTAATTGCTGGTAATCGATTGCATTCACAATTAATTTCTACACAAAATGGTCCAAAATTAAGTTCAAATCCAATATAGGATGTACAAAAATAGTATTTTCATGGAATATCAAGAATGAGACCACTCATTCAATTGGGGGTTGTTTGGTTGATAGCCAAAATAAGCCAAACCAAAATTTATGTAGCTAAACTCGGGCAAAGCCAAATTTTGGCAAAAGGAGCATTGTGTGGATCGTGACCAAGCTAAATTTTAGCGTCACCAAAATTTGGGTGAGCGATTTTTTTACCCTTGGATTGTCCGTGTGTAACATTTGATTTCATTGGTATTACTAAATTTTCGTGAGTGTTACCAATTTTTTTGTAGATTTTTGTTGGCGTTATCAATATTTGATTTGGTTTACAAGGGTAGCAAACCAAACATCCCCGTCGCTGGAATTTGGAGAATTGGCATATTTCTTTCTAAACAATAGCAAATACAGAGACTTTGGAGAATTGGCATATTTCTTTCTAAACAAATAGCAAATCTGATAGACGATTCTGAGAAGAATAAGGGCTAATGTACCGCTAATATTCCTGATGACTTCCATGCCGATAGTGTCTACTAGAACCAGATAACACCGTAGTTCAGCCACTTCTCCACAGAATCCGCTACTATAGTATTAAAACCCTGCCATTAGGTGAATCCCAAGTTCCCAACCATCCATTCATCAGAATAACCCACCGGATTAATTGGTACAGTACAACGCTACAGTGTCCGTCTGATGCCTAGCCAATTGCCACCATTTTCCTTCATTTCTTCTATATAATCCTCTATGGTAGCATTGTATAAGACGCCGCACAATCAAGGCTAAGGGAGAGCCCCGACGTTGGCGCTGCTGCTAGGAGACCTCACGTCCTGTCCTGCTATGCAGTTCCCCACCCTTTTCTTCCCTGTGTCGGCCACCCATTAGCAGCGTGTGGCATTACCCGCTTTGTTCATTGCAACAACCCAAATTGAACAGACTCAATAATGTGTCTTGAAAAAAAAACTCGGTAAGGAGCTTGGCTGCGTGATTGATTGGCACAAGAGAAGACTGCAAAAATCAGCTCGAGTCAGGATATCGGCAAATGAGAATGATTGTAACCAGAGCTATCCGGCGAACGGGCAGGCGAGAGATGGATGGAGGGGTCTGATTGGTGGGGGTTTAGTCCCACTGGTCAGTGAGAGAGAAAGCACACTGCTCGAAAATACGCTTTAGCGCGGAGAAAGCAGAAAGAGGAGAGGAGGGAGGTGGCTTCGGGTGGGAGGTGGTGCGTGGGCCGGAAATGGGACGAGATAGTAATGGGCCAGGCCGAAGGGAAGGAAGTAGACCCAGGAAGGAAATTCGGATTTTTATTATTTTCTGATTTAAATAATTTCATAAATCAAGTTGCAGTTTTTTTAATTAGCAAACCAACTTTGAAAATTATGAAAAGTTTTGGAGAGGCTCCTCGCACCGTCTAGTATTTAGCCAAATTATTTCCAGTATTTGACCAGCTTTCAAATTTTTCGCAAAAATTCTTTTGTTGCTGTCTTTAATAGAAAAAGATTTAAATAAAATGCCAAAAATGCAGAGAAATGCTAAAATTTGTAGAATTTAATATTTTAAGCATAATTAACAGAGAATACATATTTTGGGCTGTTACAGAAAATATACCATACATCAATTATGTAGGGCTGTTAATATGCACTTATTTGATTAATTCTTTGAGTGAAAATTTTAATATGCTTTTATTGTGCCAACAATAGAAGCGTGAAAACTAGTAAATATAGATGCATTCTATACCAATATACCATATGTTAAGTACATAATTCACATCAGAATTAGTTACACTAGCAACAGGCCAACAGCTGACTGGTCGAAACAGGGTTGGTACTGCTTCTTGGTGTTTCATTTACTTTTTTATTCTTGGTCCTAAAAAAATTGACACCGAACTCATCTTAAAATTGGCTGTTTTTGGTTTGCAAATTGGAATAAACTACGTACCCAGTGAAAAATAGCCTGGCGTTGCCATGGTTTCCTAAATTTGATGTGATCTGTTAGTGGTAATTAGAGGTAACAGTGTCGATCAGTTATCTTTTACTAATAGGAAATTAACGTTGACTAGTTGTAATGGTGGTTGCCTGCCATTAAAATTTTATAGTATAGTTGTTTTTATACTCTCTTTTTTCATTTTGGATTGTTCATACTTAACGGGAGGTAAGTCTAATTAGTTATACTATTAAAATTGAAAACACACTCGAGATGTACCGGTAACTTCATTCCATGCATTGCAGTGGGAATGGCCATCCCCTATCTTGGCTCACTTGTCATCTCGATCTTGTATATACAAATTAATTGCATATTTGCACGATCATATTATTCCACAATAAAGCTGTGCTTTCCATGTTTGCATTGCATATGCACTCAACTGCCCACTTAGTATATATTTTTGAGACATACATATGTTACGCCCTTCTTAGTTGCTACTTCCAAAATATGTGATCAAGATTTCCTGTCCTTCAGTGTTGAGGGAGGTTATGGATCATGCACTTTCCTGATCTATAAATGGATCAAAAGCTCATAGATGTCAGAAGGGGTGTTATTACTCTCTCTAATTGCTCAACTCCAATACCAAATGCTCACTGACTCATTCCATTTCTGTCAGTTGGGACCTGAGAACTTACTGTCACTTTTCGTGATTGTGCAGGTTTCAGTTCCAGCGAGTGGTAAGGGGGTTTGATGGTTGATCTTTGGATGGATCTACGACTTCTTAAGTATTTCATGATATATCTATAGCTTAGGTTTGCGGCAACAGGTTGTTGGCGACTTTTTCGTTGGGTTCATGTGTAGTTTTGCATGCAGCATGACTTCAGTCTCGACTATTTACCTTGCTAAAGGCATTTGCTTGTTCTAATGCTTTAGGAGCCTAATATAAAACTCTTCTTAGATATGGTATAGTGGTATACATTGGGTTTATCGCTGACTATAGTTTTTACATGCCCTTGGTTGCACTACAAGATGAACACCCCTTTAACAACGCATACGTCGCAACGCTCTGTACATACATTGCGGAGTAATATTATGGCTACACATAATATGCGTTGCAAAATCTATTAAATCATAAATCATGTGGATGGCTCTGAGATAACATGCGTTATGCACCTTATCGTTGCAAACATTTGAAATGCCTAGTTTTTATTTTTCTTTTGCTGAAAATTTTACTGAGAATAGAATCGTTTGCCAATTGAAGTTCGCTGAAATTACCCCCAAAATACCATTAAATACAAATACAAATCCCCTTGGTTGTTTCATCTCCCTCCATTTTTTCTCATGTCTTTTTTTATCCCACCGTTTTCCCTCTTTGAATCTCTAATCCCACCAATTTTTTTGATTGTGTAGAGTAAAATCTCCTCACCTCCCTAAAAATCTGCTCACGTCTCCACATAAATCGTGCGTTTCTTCTTTCTTCCCCATCCACGCCTCCATACCTCCCTGCAAGAACTCTAAAGGCAACTGGCTGCAGTGGTGCTAACTCCTCCCTCCCACAGCCCTAATTCTCTGCAGACCGCCGCCATCTCCTCTCCTCTCGGCGTCTCTCCCCGTCTCAGCCTCTCCTCCTCTCGCCCCACCTCGCTCCCTGTCTCCATCTCCGCCTTGGTCCCTGCGTGTGGCGCTTGCGCTCATCCTCCTGCGGCAGGCCTTGGCCCGTTGCACAGTGGTTGCTCCTCCCTCGGCTCACCCCGTCGCCCCCCCCGACTTCGCGCACCCGCAAGATGGTCGCCTCCCGATGCCGACCTGCAACACCATCCAGACGGCCCCTTCACATGAGCCACCAATCACCCTCACTTGAGTCTCGCTCGATCGCTCCAGAGTTCCTCCTCCTCCCACCCTCCTCCTCCCACCTACCTCTCCCCAAGAACCCACACACCCACACCATGCAGCCCACCAAGAGGCGGCGGCGGTGGCCGCCATGGCGGCAAGAGCGGCGAGGCAGCCAGGCGATGGAGGCGAGGCCGTTCAGCGGAGGCTGGCGCAGTGGCGGTGGAGTACATGACGAGGCCCTCTGGGCGAGGTCGTCGGTGAGTGCCTTCTCCACCCCATTGGAGGAAGTCTTGAGAACCTCCGATGCAATCATGAGGCCTCTCTCCACCCAAGCCGAGCACCGGCTCGCCATCTTTGGCCCCAACAAGCTGGAGGAGGAGAAGGTAAAGAATCTTGCATCCGTGGTTCATGCGTGTTCCATTAATTTGTGCCTCGCGCTTCAGAATGTGGTTTACATGATGGATGGATGGGTGTTTGTGTGTGTGTGTGTGTGTGCAGGAGAGCAAGTTCCTCAAGTTCTTGGGGTTCATGTGGAACCCGCTGTCTGGGTCATGGAGGCCGCCCATCATGGTCATCGGTCTTGCCAATGGAGGAGTAAGTCCCGATGTTTGAGAGCATTTTTTGAGACCGATGTTTGAGAGCATTTGGGAACATGGCATGTGAGGCATTGTTGTGGAAACTGTGGACTGAGAGGACCTGATGTGTTGGTTTTTCAGGGGAAGCCACCGGACTGGCAGGACTTTGCGGTTGTAATGCTGTTGTCGTGTGCTCGAGTACTGATTTTGGTTTGTGGTGTTAAAGGTTCGACCTATGATTTGGCTCTCTTCGTAGTCTGCGCTCCTTTGGTGAGTCCTCGCCATGACCAAAGGCCACAGTGATGGAGTGTACTCTGGATCCACATGCAAGTAGGGTGAAATCAAGGCTGTTGTCATTGAAAGCATACCCAATCCGATCCCCCTGGCCCTCCCCTACTTGATAACCACAGTGCAAAACAAAGGCAAAAGTAAGCTTTCGGACTTGCAGTTGTAATTTAGATCGTAGACGTGAAATCTGGGATATATAGTTTTCTACAATTAGCAGAATCTATCGGCATAGCATTGATTTGCTTTGGATTGTAACATCAAACTGTTGTAGAAAATTGAAACATGTGATACAATTAGCATAATTGTGGTGAAACTAAGCCCAACTACTATGATGAGCAAGTTTAGCTGTATGCTGAGGACTTGAAACATCTGTCTATGCATAATTTTTCTTCCTGGTTACAGTCTTGTGCTAGCAATTTGTAATCAATCATGCGATGTGTGTTCTTATCTTGTCTAGATTAGAGAAGGCACTTTTTTTATTTAGCATGTTGTGTGCACTTTACACTTTTGCTTGTTAGTATTAGTTTTACCCAAACTAATGATGGGATAACTTACTGTTGGATACCAGATAGATTAGTATGTAATGTATACCGGAACTTACACTTTATGCATTCCATTTTAGATGTACAAGCAAGGTGGAGATGATAAAGAAAATGAGTCGCTCTCCATGGTCCACTCATTTGTTGTTCTCAATCCACGAGTCTGAGCTTGAGCTTTGAAGAGGACGATGCAAAGCGCAAATGCATTCGTCATTTACTTGTGAAACTCTTGAGATACTCGGGATACGATGCAACAGTTAGCATATTCAAATGGCAAGGGTTTGACAAGATACCTTGAGGTAATCCAAACGAGAGCTTGTCTACCTATGCTTAATACTTAAGTTTACTCTATAAATTAAGTTGTCTGGCTAAACTGTCTCTTTTTTTTGCCAATCAGGTGATCATGAGTACATTGATGCCATAATGAACACCGATACTACAAGTCCGAGCATCTCGAGCATCGATCCTTGATATCGACTTGAGCCACTTTGAAATTGACAAGGCGGTTGATTCTTATGGCCTTTGTTGAATTAAACACGGTGGTCTATGTTGGTACCCTTCGCAGACTAAAGCAAATCCTGCATGTGATGGTGGATGCACGCTTTGGCCTACTTCCATTCACATATTTGGCTCATATGTTAAATGTTGACTTATAGCTTATCTACTTTCGGTACTTGATGAATCCGAAAATGGAGTTTGTTAAATTTTTGGCAAGAACTATGATCAGATTCCCTTCTTGATGGCATCATCAAATAAATTCGAGAGCACCGAGTAGTTTAAATTCTACACTTCAATTGGATTCGACGCGTGTTCGAGGATTTTTCTTAAATAAACAAACCTCGTGCAGATGCTATCGACTATCTATTGTTAGTTCATTCTAGAATGTTAGGAGCTTAGGATATTCGTATCTTGAGGCATTTTGTTTTAGCGATTTTGGTGCACGGTTGCTATTTGAGAACTGGAGATTATACTTTTGGTGCGAATATTTAGTAATTTTGACTTCTTTAGGAAATGTTCAAAGAAAGAATTACCAATAAAAATACATGTGAATCAGGGCCCTAGAAATCTGATACCTTCTAGAATGTTTAAGGTTATAGTGAGCAAAGCTAAGGTACTCCCAATTGTTTTACAAGTGTGTACGCCATATATTAGTTTTGATGCTCTGTTATGTGTTGCTCCATCTCCCAAGTGAGTACTTCACTTACTCCTCTTTCATCTTTGCTTCATCTCCCAACCGACTAGTTCGTTTTCCCCTCATTCAGAGTTTGTTACTTTGTTTGCTCTAATGAGTTTGCGGTACCTTTTGTAATGTTGAAGTATACATCGAATTAGAAAGCCTAAATTAGTAGGTTGAGAAGCTTAACTTGAAGTTGTGATAACTTAAGTACACTAGGTTGGTACTAAAGAATTCTTGAAGAGCTGGAAAAATGCAAATAAGGATGTGGCTCTTGCTACAATCATAAGTTGTGATCCAAAAGGTAAACTGATGGCGTTCAGCTAGGAAATGAATTTTGGATGGTGCATGTCGATCTTGTAATTGTGAAATGTGAAAAATTGATACGGCCATACAAAGACTACAAATTGATTGGTCATGCAGTAGGAGCTGATATTGCGTGGCCATCAACTTATGTATGATGCTCCTTTTAGTTTTGTTACTTTAATATTGTGATTTTGTTTCTTCCTAATGGTGCATTAATGGACTCTAATTTTTCATTGTAGGTTGATAAGATAAATGGATGATGCTATAGATGACATGTTCAATGCAAGGTGGAGAATGGTGACATAGGCAGATGATATTCATTACATTTAGATTATATTCTATTAGAAAATGATGTTCATGATCTTCATTACATTTAGATTTCATTCTGTTAGGAAATGATGTTAAAGTAAAATATTTGTATCATGTCTTATGTGGATGGTTCTCGTGTAATGCAACAATTTGTTTATAATATATGAGTGTTTTTTTAACCATGCTATGACCGATAATGATTTTTTTACTTTGACTTCTACACACTTATAATCGTTCGATAACCTAATTATAAATTTGTTGCCAAAATAGCAAAACTCATCTCATATGGCAAGTACCAACGCTTCTATGCGTTGTGACAATATAATTATATCCATTGTTAAAATAGTAAAAGTCATCCATGCGTGGTAAATAACAACGCATACAAGTGTAGTTACAACATAATTATATTCGTTGCTACTTCGCAACGCCTTTTCATATCTATTACCAACGCTTATTTATCTGTTGTAATAGACTCTTGCAACGACCTCAATGGCAACGCATAGTAAATACGTTGGTATAGATCGTATCAACACTTATTTGGATTTTTACCAATGCATATATGCATTGGTAAAGAAGTGTTCATCTTGTAGTGTTGTATCCTATTTGATGATGATCTGGTTTGGTACCCTTTATCCCCTTCTCGTGGAGTAACGCAAAATCTTCACGTCCATGGACTCACCTTTAAACCGGTTTAGTCGTGTGCTTTTTTCATGTGCCACCCACTGTCGAGTTTGATATAAGCTTTCGATTAACCCTACCGGTTTTGACATGGAAGCTTTTTGATGTATGTTTTGCATTGAATGGAACTATTCCAGCATGTGCCCGTCAGGAAGCGGATCCTCAATATTAGCACATACTAATGTAGAGGAACACAGTGATATACATTAGGGCATTGGCTCCACCATACGATCCAAAATAAACGGTATAAATCGAGTGCTACAGTATTTTACTATAAAGTACAATAAACATGCACGGTAGAGTGCTCTTCGCACGGGCTCAAAATATTATTTACACAGTGCTACCTACCGTAACAGCAGAGAATTCGAACCGGGCATGTCATGCTAGCAGTCCAGTGGGCATCAGCTAAGATGATATTTTCTAAAACCATATAACCATTTGACCCTTAACCTATACTAGGATGAAAGTGGTTGAATAGTCTATCTATTTTTATATACACCAAAGTACCGTGGAACAGCAGAAAGTAACAAAACAAAGGCACGTGCCACACAACGACAAAAAAGCATGTAAGAACACATGGATACAAAGAAAAAGAACGGCTCACCTCGCCACGGCCACGAAACTGGCCCGACGGGCCACTGACGATCCACGCACCGCACTGGCACTGCAGGACAAGAAAGAGCAATCATGAGCAACAAAGCCACCAAAGGCAGCAATAGGGAGGCTGGGAGGCAGCGAAGCCACTAACAAGAGGATTCCACATGACCACTTACCCGGACGACGAAGCTGGCAGGAAATCAGGAAAAACCGAAGGCATTGACCGAAACAACAACACCAGTAACGGTAGCCACGCAGCCAATCGCCGCCAACCGGAGGAGGGACCACAGCAAGAAAGCAAAACGACGAGCAAACGGAGAGAGAGCTGGGAAAGCGACGGGAAAAAAAGTGGGGGCGACGGCGACGCGGCTAACCTCAGTGGCGGCCGGAGCGCGGAAGGCAGATCCGCAGGCAGGCGAAACAGCGAACTCTATTTCTCACAAGCTCCGTCCAGTCCAGGCCAACCCAGTCGGCTTCGGCGTAAACCGAGGCAACCCCTCAGACGCGCGCGAAGCACCGGCCATCAAAAAACTTACACACGAAATCCATGGCGAACGGTGAACGGCTCGCAAAAAGCGAAGGGCCACTTGGCATACGTAACGAAGCACGCAACAGCATACAGCAGAAGAACTGATCAGCAGGGAAGGCACGAAACGCGAGGCGCGAGGCTTCCCAGGAAAAAAGGGGCACGCCTAGCTTTGATGGCTCTGACGAGTAAACAAGGTAGATAAAAAATACTACATAAAGGTAGGTCTTAAGTGACCTGCCGACAAGCGTCATGCGGCGATTAGACTAAAATAGGCTGAAAGCGTTGTAAACTCGCGGCTCTGTAAATTTATTGGACGCACAACTAGCACTCGGACATCCTAGCGTCAATGTTGTACGTGGTGGTTAGTGGCCCGATCTCGATATATTTTTTCTTTCTCTCGAAACAACTGTAAGTATTATACAACATAACAAAAAAAAAACCCTCCAAAAAACATAGAAAAAAAATAACATATTTTTATCGAAATTGCATAAAAACCTTCAGTATACAAGCTAGCTGCACTTAAAAAATAATTTAAATATATCAATCAAACAAATTTCGATGTTACAACATGGCAACATTGGCAACATTTGAAAATAAGAGGTGCAACATCCGAAAATAATTGTTGGAACATTTAAAACTAACCTATGAAATATTTTGATTTCATGTGTGCAACAATCAACGACAATGGTTGCAACAAAAATCATTTTCCTTCAAAATTTTAGGAAGATGTATTGTAACAAACCAAATCACTCTCTACAACAATGGAGAAAGGGTGCTCCAACAATTCAACATTTGCAACAAATTGTACCCGGAGAGGAGGCACATGGACTACATCAAGTAGTCTAGCTCATCGGAGGGAGGAGAGGTCACCCCCGTTGCCGATAGACCCAGATCTGGAGAAGTCAAGGCCAGCGCTGTAACGCCCCTAAAATCTAGGAATGTTAAAATCTTCACAACCGCCTAGGATGTGCAGTTACAAAGTAAGCAGTGTCTCAAGCAAGCTTTCGATTACAACAAAATCCAACACTTTATTACACAAAGATAAGGCTTAACAGCCAGTTTTAACACTGACACAGGCATCCAAGCCCAAATTTAATATAATACAAAACAAAAGAACTTCAAACCACAGGCACGCTTGAGCGCGGTCGAGACCTAATAACAGTAGTCACTGCCATCCGTGGGTCCACCAAAATCCTGTTCAACAAGATCCTTCACATTTTCCCAGGTTTCCTCTGTAGATGATTTTGCAGATTATGCAAGAATGAGTACAACTTCCGTACTCAACAAGACACATGGAAAAGCTAAATAATTACATGCAAGGAGTTCAATGGACGGTTAGGGTTTACCTTAACAGGCATATGTGGATGCATTTTGTAGTTAAAGCAGTTTATATTTAAAACAGTAAAACAATAATAAATAATAACATCAGGGGTTTCACAATTACCAGCTTAACATCTCAAAAACTCTACTTATGTCTTTGTATTGGAATCACCCATTAACACAACTTTATTAACTAGAAGCAAGCGAGTGTCCCTACAGACCCACTCCTATCTCACCCCAATTCCTTCTGCTCTAACACACGAGAGTAGTTGACATCCTGTAGATATTCAAATGGAAGAGCAGTGTACTAAGTCAGGGAGTAATGACCACATATGTGGTTGAGCAGTTTTCTGTGTCTGTTACTTTAGCACGAGGTTCTTGTCCTTACTTGTCACCAGTGAGGAAATGGACCAACTCGTGGTTGTTCACCTGCTTGATCTTACTGATGACTCGCTTTTAACACTAGTCTATTGGGTTGTCCAACTTTCTGGACACAACCCTCAACTCTCCACCAAAAACCATTGGCGAACCGCCAATACTGCTTTTCAGGATTATACACTTTTGTGTGAAACCACCAATACTGCTTTTCAGGATTATACACTTTTGTGTGACAAAGCTACTTGTATAGATAATATTTTATGTGAACTTGTCAAGGTGAATATGGCCTACAAGTGCTGGGTATTTGTCAAGATGAATATGGCCTACAAGTGCTGGGTATTTGTCAAGATGAATATGGCCTACAAGTGTTGTGTGGGTTTGTATGTGGGGTAATAGGATTTATCTAATTATCATAGCATTCAAAAGTATTATTTCAATATTTAAAGTAATTGGCACAAATATAATAATGAAAGTAATAATATAAATATATAAAAAATGGGCTCAAAATGATCAAGGAATGCGACTTGCCTTCTTGCACAAAATCCTATTGATACTGGTCTTGTTCGGTGTCTTCTGGAGTCTAGTCGTCAAAAACGTGACCTAACGAGAAGCAATACAATAAAACAAACCAAATAAAATCCAGCTCGATAAGGAATGAGCTGGGAACAACATGCAAGTAAATAAAATCGGAAAAGAAACATAAAGGAAGGTGGTGTGGAGGATGGGTATTTATTCGGTGTGTAATTGGATCGAACAGAGCTGAGAATTGGATTCACGGGCTTGAAACGGTTTAAACGGATATAAAGTGTCAAATTAGGGTTTCAGGCGAAAATTGTCAGATGATGAATAGTGCTAAGGCACTATTCATGCATGAAAAAGATTAGGAACAGTAATTATGCTTACTGTTTGCTGGTAACACATGAATAGTAAGTTGAATGCACAGTAATCACTATGAATAGTAATGACTGTGAATAGTAATCAAAATTACTGTGCTATGAATAGTGTATTTTCAGATCTGGACCAGTGGAGGAATTTACTGTGTAGTGAACAGTAACTGGCCGGTTTTGTTTGAACAATAAATGGTCGGCCCATTACTGTGCGGCCCACGGCTCATTTGTCTAGGCCATTAAAGGGCCTGATGCCCAGCGGCTTGAGCATGAGGCCAAAAAAGTCACAAGCCTTCGCCAAGGGAGGAGGCGGAATGATGGTGCTCCAAATTGCCGCTCTGGTTGCTTGTGACGAGGCGGGTGGTGCGAGAACTCTGATGGCCAAGGTGAGTCAATGGTGGCTTTGGTGGGGCTTGGGGAGGGTGTGGTGGCTTGGCAACAGGGTGAAGGAGGCGGCGTGGAGGGGCAATGTCGGTGAGCTCCGGCTGGTTTTGGAGTGCTTGGGAGGTGGGGAAAGCTTGGCGATAGTGCGACGGTGCTTGGTTGGGAGGGAGGAGGGAAGGAAGGGAGGAGGTGGATTTCATCTTGGGTTGCTGGAGAGGAAGAAGGAGACGACGGCGGTGGAATCTTCGAATTGAGCCGGTGCCAGCGATGGGAGGGAATGGGAGGTGGTGATGAAGGCTAGCCCTGGGGCGGCTTTTATAGCCAAGGGGAAGGCGGTGGCGCCAGAGGGGCGCAAGAACAGGAGGCGCCGAGTAGGGGGCGACACGCGTGTCGTGGGAGTGCTTGGGTGGTGTCGGGCAAGGCGAGGTGGCGCGGCGCATTGATGGCGACGAGGGAGTTGGCATGCTGACGGAGACGGCGCTTGCGGTGATGGCGTCGGGGCAGTGATGCACGAGCGGTGACGAGGGGTGGAAGAAGGGGGGTGGCGCTGGGTGAGGAAAGTGTTTTCCGGTGGAGAAAACAGCAATGCCGAAAAAGGAAAGCAGAAAGGAAGGGAAGACTGCCAAAAAGGGAAAGAGTTTGAAAATCAAGCAAAAAGGTACAAAAATTTTGAAATCTCTAAATTTTTGGTTTTGTTTCAAGCACAGTGCCTCATCGCCTGCCCATAGCATCACCTCATCAATGGGATGTGCCACTGGTCTTTCACTTGCAGCTGATCACCCCTATCTCCCTCCCCTCGTCACCTACTGCCTCCATCCTGTTGGAATTAATACGGGCTAGGCCCAATTTCAATTCTAATTAATTCGTGGAAAATCTCAAAGGCCCATGTGCACGTGCTAAAACTGTTTAGTCCCATATGGAGAGATGAAGGGGAGTTACACCATTTTATAAGATGGAACGTGGTAGCCCCTCATGTGGAATTGGAGAGAGCCAATACACGTGCGCGCTCGCTCACTCGTCGAGCCGAGCCGAGCGGTGCGGTGCGGTGTGAGTGTGTGTGCGCGCGCGTGCGTGCGTAGGCGTGTCGGGTGCGGGCGCGTTTTTCTTTATCTATTCGAAAATCGAAATGCACCGACTCGTAGTAAATGGCATTAACGAGCAATTTAGTAATGATTCGATTAATAGTGAGTAATGGCTGCGGTTAACACTGGTTGATGGCGAATTAATGGCGACCATTTTCTTGGCGAATTAAAAGCCTCTGGCCTCTTTGTTTTTGGCTATCAAAAGAACAGAGAACTAGTTCTTCTCTAATCCAATCCTCTCTGCAAAAGACTAAGACGAAACTTCTGATTTTGTTCTTGTCTCTGGTGATCTCCATCTGGCGAGGCGCATATCTGGCCAAGATCGGGAGAGCGAGCCTCCGGAACCCTCGTCCTTGAAGGCTTGCACGAGCGAGGAGGAATAAGGTTTTTGGGGAGCGTTCGCGCGACTGCTCATTGCTTTCTCTTCTTCCAATCCTCCGCTACGTCTACATCAACTACACGACTACTACCACGACGTACACTAAGCCATGACGAACGATGATCTCATCAAGACTCTTGCTGCTGCTGCTTCTTCCATTGGATCTGGATCTGGGTATGGCTATCTCGCACTTGTTGTTTGGTTAGCTTTATTATCTGTTGTTGTCTTGAACACTGAGATAGGTATGCTAGTTTTTGTTCTTCTAAAAATTTGTATGGCTATAGTGTTCTTGATTACCTACTTTGTGAAAATGGCTAGAGTAATTTCCATGATTTATCTAGCATATTTCTGGATTAAAGTAATTCAAAAAATGCTTATATATTCAACAATCCAAAAACCTTATTCTAGGCATTTTTTTGTCAACTAACTTTGCTGCTGCGCTCAAATCCTCTGAATTCGATAGTGCGAATTACAAGAGGTGGCGCACCAAGATGGTGCTTTGGCTAACTGCCATGAACGTTTTCCATGTGGCAAATGGCAAGCCTGAAGGAACACTTACTCCTGAACAAGAGCAAGCGTTCGAGGCTGCTGATAACCTCTTTAGTTAGTGTTCTTGGTGAGAAGTTAGTTGATGCATACATGGTGATTAAAATTGGGAAAGAGATGTGGGATGCACTCGAGGCCAAGTTTGGGGTTTCGGATGCAGGCAGTGAATTGTATCTCATGGAGCAATACCATGACTATAGAATGGTTGATGGCCATTCTGTAGTTGAATAGGCTCATGAGATACAATCCATGGCCACAGAACTTGAGCATTTCAAGTGTGTGTTACCGGGCAAGTTTGTCGCGGGAGGCATTATTGCCAAGCTTCCTCCTTCTTAGAGGAATTTTGCTACTTCTCTGAAACACAAGAGACAAGAGTTTTACATTGAAAATCTCATTGGGTCTCTTAATGTTGAAGAGAAGGCGAGGGCAAAAGATACACACACTAGAGGTAATGAGGGACATTCTAGTGCCAATGTGTTGCAGAAGAAGAATGGTCAAGCTTAAAAGTTCAAAGGTAAGAACAAGACTACACAAACAACTAGCTTCAAGAAGAAGAAGAAGAACACAAAGGATGGCCTTTGCTCTGTGTGTGGCGAACACGGTCATTGGGCCAAGGATTGCGATAGCGCAAGGGTGGGAAGAATCGACAAGGGCGAAATTCCAAGTCTGCTAATATTGTTGTTGGTACTCTTGAGGCAGGAACATCAAGGTATGGTAATTTACCTCTCGTTTTTTCACGTATGTCAATCTACCGATTGGTGGATAGACACTAGTGCTAATATACATGTGTGTGCTGATATTTCATTGTTCTCTTCTTACCAGGTCACTTGGGATTCAGCCGTTCTAATGGGGAACGGGTCACATGCCACTGTTTATGGTGTTGTCACGATCGATCTGAAGTTTACTTGGGGAAAGATTATGCAACTGAAGAACGTACATCATGTGCCATCTATCAATAAGAATCTCGTCAGTGGATCTCTTCTGTGTAGAGATGGCTTTAGACTGGTATTTGAGTCCAATAAATTTGTAGTGTCCAAGTGTGGACAATTTGTTGGTAAATGCTATGTGTGCGGAGGCTTGTTCCGCCTATTTCTTTCAGATTTGTGTAATAATGTTGTGAACCATGTTTTCACGACTTTGTCACATAAATTTTGGTTGCATGACGCGGTTATCCAGTTCAGAGTTAATCCCGAAATTCACCCTTACCAAAGGTTCTAAGTGTCAAGTTTGTGTGCAATCAAAGCAGCCTCGTAAGCCTCATAAGGCCGCGGAGGTAAGAAACTTGGCACCATTAGAACTCATACATTCAGATCTGTGTGAGATGAAAGGTGTGTTGACAAAAGGTGGTAAGAGATATTTCATAACTTTGATTGATAACTCCACTAGGTTCTGCTATGTGTATCTTTTGAAAACTAAAGATGAAGCTCTTCACTACTTTAAAATCTATAAGACAAAAGCTGAGAACCAACATGAAAGGAAAATCAAAAGGGTTAGGTCTGATCATGGTGGCGAGTACTTTTCTAATGAGTTCAATTTATTCTGTGAGGAACATGGTATAATCCATGAGAGGATGCCTCCCTATTCACCCCAGTCAAAACGGGGTTGTTGAAAGAAAAAACCGCACTCTAACTGATTTGGTTAACGCCATGTTAGACACAGCGGGTCTTTCCAAAGCATGGTGGGGGGAGGCTATATTGACTTCATGTTATGTCCTAAACAGGATTCCCACAAAGAATAAAGAGATAACCCCATATGAATAATGGGAGAAGAAAAGACTATCACTTTCATACTTGCGCACTTAGGGTTGTTTGGCGAAAGTCAATGTGCCAATTCCCAAAAAGCGTAAGCTTGGAATAAAAACCGTGGATTGCGTCTTTCTAGGCTATGCTCACCATAGCATTGGATATAGATTTCTAGTGGTGAAATCTAGAATACCTGACGTGCTTGTTAGTACCATTATGGAGTCTAGAGATGATATATTCTTTGAGGATTTTTTTCTGATGAAAGATATGCATAGTTTATCGAGTCAAGAGCCTGATACAACTCCTGAACCTGCCATTCCATTTGAATATTTTGAGCAAACCCCTGAGCAAATTCCTGAGGAGGAAGACAATGAAACTCTGAGGAAGAGTAAAAGACAAAGGACTGCAAAGTCTTTTGGTCCTGATTTCATTGTGTAACTTGTGGATGATACTCCAAGTACCATTTCTAAAGCATATGCTTCTCCGGATGAGAATCTTTGGAGCAAGCGGTCAGTAGTGAAATGGATTCCATTATCTCTAATGGAACTTAGGAGATCATGGCGTCCTTATGGTTGTAAACACATGTAGGATGTAAGTGGGTGTTCAAAAAAAGCTTAGGCACGATGGTACTATCGAGAAGTACAAGGCACGATTTGTGGCCAAGGGTTATACCCAAAGGAAGGCGAAGATTTCTTTGATACTTATTCACCGTGGCTAGATTGACCACTATTAAGTACTACTATCTCTAGTCGCCTCACACGGTCTTCTCGTTCATCGGATGGACGTTAAGACGGCTTTCCTAAATGGAGAGTTGGATGAGAAAATTTACATGGAACAACCATATGGATTTGTAGTAGATGGTCAAGAAGGAAAGGTGTGCAAGTTGTTGAAATCTTTGTATGGTCTTAAACAAGCACCTAAGCGTGGCATGAAAAGTTTGAAAGAACTTTAACATCTCTGAGCTTTATTGTGAATGAAGTCGACGGATGTGTGTATTATCGCCATGGTGGGGGCGAGGAGTCATTCTATATCTCATGTTGATGACATATCGATCTTTGGGACCAACCTTAATGTGATTAAGGAGGTCAAGGATTTCTTGTCTCGAAATTTTGAGATGAAAGATCTGGGAGTAGTGATGTTATCTTGAACATCAAGCTGTTAAGAGGTGATGATGGTGGGATTACATTGTTGCAATCCCATTATGTGGAAAAGGTTCTTCGTCGTTTTGGTTATAGCGACTACAAATCCTCTCCAACACCTTATGATCCTAACGTGTTGCTTAGGAAGAATTGGAGAATAGCCAGAGACCAATTGAGATATTCTCAGATAATTGGTTCACTCATGTATTTAGCTAGTGGTACCAGGCCTGACATCTCATTTGCTGTGAGCAAACTAAGCCGTTTTGTTTCCAATCCAGGAGATGATCATTGGCATGCTCTTGAGAGGGTAATGTGTTATCTAAAGGGTACTATGAGCTATGGCATTCACTATACAGAGTACCCTAGGGTACTAGAGGGTTATAGCGATTCAAACTAGATATCTGATGCTGATGAGATTAAGGCCATAAGTGGATATGTCTTCATACTTGAAGGTGGTGCTGTTTCATGAAGTCTTGCAAGCAGACCGTCTTAACGAGGTCAACAATGGAAGTAGAACTCACAACATTAGATACTGCCACTGTTGAAGCCGAATGGCTTCGTGAGCTCTTGATGCATTTGCCGGTTGAAAAAACGGTACCGGCTATTCTGATGAACTGTGACAATCAGACTGTGATCGTCAAGGTGAACAGTTCTAAGGATAATATGAAGGCATCAAGACATGTGAAGAGAAGACTGAAGTCTGTTAGGAAAATGAGAAACTCCGGAGTAATAGATTTGGATTATATCCAAACAGCTAAGAATCTGGCAGATCCCTTTACAAAGGGTTTATCACGGAATGTGATAGACAATGCATCGAGGGAGATGTGTTTGAGACCCACGTGAGTTATACCATAGTGGTAACCCATCCTATGTGATCGGAGATCCCGTGAAGTAGGATTGGTGAAACAAGCTATTGGTTAACTAGGAGGAGAGTACCTTTATAGATCCACTCCATTGGAGATGCAATTCTCTCCTAAATCTGTATGGCAGGTTAATTTTTATTTTAATGTGTTCTGTGGCTTGTTTAAGCAAAGATGCTGTCCTACAGAGTAGTCTTGAAAGAACACACCTATATGAGCCCGACTACTAGTCACAGTCTATGAAATAGGGTATTTCTAGGAAGCTCATAAATAGGCCAGGAGTATGACTTATATGCTCCAACCCGCGGGGATGCCTAGCAGCCTAGTATCAGTTAAGGACTTAAGTGAAGCTTATTAACACAAAACTGTCAATTCAAGGCTTAGTCCATTGTGTAGTTGTGGATAAGTGTAGCTTCTGTTCTAAGTGGATGTTCAACCTTAACAGGTCTCCATCGAAACACTAGTATATTAAAACAATACTGTGGATCAAGGCATTTGACAAGTGCCCTTGGGATCTGGTGGGGGATTGTTGGAATTAATACAGGCTAGGCCCAATTTTAATTCTAATTAATTCCTGGAAAATCTCAAAGGCCTATGTGCACGTGTTAAAACTGTTTAGTCCCATATGGAGAGATGAAGGGGAGTTACACCATTTTATAAGATGGAACGTAGTAGCCCCCCTTGTGGAATTAGAGAGAGCCAATACACGCTGCAGCGCCGTCATCGAGCCGAGCCGAGCCGTGTCGTCTTAAATCTTGCGTGCGTTGCGGTGTGAGTGTGTGTGTGGCGTGTGCGTGCGTCTTGTGACGATGTCGAGTCTTGGTAGCGTTTTTCTTTATCTATTCGAAAATCGAAATGCACCGACTCATAGTAAATGGCATTAACGAACGACTGGTAGTAACGGTTCAATTACTAGTGAGTAATGGCTGTGGTTAACACTGGTTGATGGCGAATCAATGGCGACCGTTTTCTTGGCGAATTAAAAGCCTATGGCCTCTTTGTTTTTGGCTATCAAAAGAACAGAGAACTAGTTCTTCTCTAATCCAATCCTCTCTGCGAAAGACTAAGACAGAACTTTACAGTTTTGTTGCTGTGTCTGGTGATCTCCATCCCGGCGAGGCGCGTGTACGGCCACACTGGGAGTGCAGGCCTCCGGAACCCTCGTTCTTGAAGGCTTGCACGAGCGAGGACGAATAAGGTTTTTGGGGAGCGTTCGCACGACTGCTCGTTGCTTTTTCTTCTTCCAATCCTCTGCTACGTCTACATCAACTGCACGACTACTACTACGACGTCCACTACGCCATGACGAACAACGATCTCATCAAGACTCCTGTTGCTACTGCTTCTTCCACTGGATCTGGATCTGGGTATGGCTATCTCGCACTTGTTGTTTGGTTAGCTTTATTATCTATTGTTGCCTTGAACACTGAGATAGGTATGCTAGTTTCTGTTCTTCTAGAAATTCGTATGGCTATAGTGTTTTTGATTACCTACTTTGTGAAAATGGCTAAAATAATTTTTATAATTTATCTATCATATTTCTGAATTAAAGTAATTCAAAAAATACTTATATATTCAACACATCCTCCCCTCGTCGATCTCGAGAGATTGGAAAGAAGCTTCACCTTTGGTGTTCACCCTATCGCTAGTCACCTTTGGAGGCAAGGTGGATTGCAGAGCGAGATCTATCTCTATCCATCCTATCACTACAAACTCGATGGCACTCGTGACAACAGCATTGAGCCATTCCCATACGCGAAGATGTGGATCCGGTATGCTCTGCTAGAGGTGGGTGCCGTACCGGCACAGCCACGAACTTATGAAGATCCAACGGTGGAAAACATGGTCCGATCTTTACTAGAAAGATCCAACGGAGGAATACATGGTCCGAACGTCACCAGGAAAATCCAATGGCTTAACACAGACCGGTCCTTTCTTGTCTGGATTTCTTCTTAGCCTTCTGGTTGTAATTTGCTTTCAACCAGAATATTCTCCTGTAAGAGCTATAAAGCTCAGATTTGCGTGGTTCTTCCGCTATCACGATTATTACTATGTCATTAGCTTTTAGATAATAGACTTTAGCTTTGTAAGAACACTTTGCCCTTCCGTTTACAGAGTTGTTATCTGAAGTTTGAATTCGTGATCCTTTTGGTTGTTTTGGGTGAAATCTCTGAAGTTCTTGTCAATTGGTATCAGAACTGTCTTTCCTAGGCAAAACTTTTTGTTGCGGGGCAAATTGATTCGGAGATTGAGTAGGGTTGGTGGGATCGACACCGTAAAATCCCCAATCTCGGATCTCAGATCAGGAAGCGAGTATGACTCGAGGAAGTGGCAGATCGGCAGTGGATCCAAGTGAAAGCACAGAGGCGAGCGTGCTCAAACAGGAGATCGCAGAAGCCTATTTTCGCATTGATCAAGTACAAAGTTAGATCACAGCAGTCCAGGAGAAGGTGGAAAAAATGGAGGACATTCCAAGGAAGATCGACAATATGGAAGGTATGATGAAAACTTTAATGATGTAGTTCGGACTTTATCCTCCCAGTTCTTCTTCTCGTATAATAAGAATGCAGAAGTAGTTACCGAAGAACAAGAAATAGGAAGAACTGAACTAGAGAAAGAATTGATGAAAAGGCTACGTGAAATGAATGGGGTTAACGTGAGCAATACTACTAGAGTGATCTTGGAAGGGTCTCTAGAGGAGAGACTGGAAGAACACACACTATCTTTTGCTCCTACACGTAACAGGCCGCACTCATTTTCAATTTCTGCTCCTATCACACCTACTTTCCATCGCAATGGAATGATGATGGAGAAGGGAGAACATCTGAGACTTGAAAGGGTGAACCAGTTCAGAAGGTCTATTGCAAAAGGACCAAAACTAGAGTTTCCAAAATTCAATGGAGAGAATCCTTTAGGATGGATAAGGCAAGCTGAGAATTACTCTCAGGTGTCGTCCTACATTGACAAATTTGAGGAGAATATGGTTGTGGTTAAGAGGGAGCACCCTTATCTGGAAGAACAGTACTATATTGTCAGTTTTGTTAATGGACTCAAGGATGAAATCAAGTGCCATCTCAGACCTTTGGGACCCTATAGCCGCACTGATGCTTACTGGATGGCCAAGGATTATGAAAAGGATTATGTACAGGAGGAATAGTAAGTTTTCGGGTTATGGTCAACCAAAGCAAAATCAATACCAGCAAGGAAGAATTCAATTGAAGCAGGAGAAGGGAGAAGTGTTTCAGAACAAGAACATTCAAAATACCAACAGGGTAAGGAAACCTGGAGAGTGTTGGAAATGTTTTGAAAAATGGTCACTCCAACACAGGTGTAAGCAAGCTCCTGTGGTAAATGCTATGATTACTGAACAAGAAGAAGAGGGTCCAATACAGTAGGATCAAGAAGGAATATCTGATGAAGAACAAGTTGAGGACACCAAAGAAGAAGAAGAGGATCAGTTAATGTAGATTTCTGAACAAGCTGTCAATGGGATCACTAATTCTGCTACAATATCAGTAGTGATTACTATAGGAGGAAAAAGGGGTGTAGCCTTACTGGACAGTGGTAGCACTAATACATTCATAGATCACAAATTTGCTCTCAAAACGAATTGTAAGATCATCAATAATGAGATGACTAAAGTGACCATTGCTGGGGGAGGTAAGTTGCAAACTGGATCACATATCAGTAATTGCATGTATAAGATTCAAGGAGAGGAATTCTGTGATGCTTTTCGATTGCTAGATTTGAAGAAGTATGAAGTAATTTTAGGTGGGGATTGGATCTATCAGCATAGTCCTATCACAATTAGTTTGAAAACTAGAGAGTTGACTGTGATGAAAGAAGGACAACATACTATTACCTTCTCAGACATAACTCAAGCAAGTGAGTAAAAGATACTGGACTCAAAACAAATTCAGCAGCTATTGTACACGGAAGCAATGGGATTTGTGTTGCTAGCAAGCCTAGAGCATATAAGGCAACACCAAGACAAGAATACAAAGACAATACCAACTGAGATAAGACAGGTATTGGATCAATATCAAGGGGTCTTTGAGGAACCCAAGGGGTTACCTCTAAAAAGGAATTGTGATCATGCTATACCTTTGAAGGTCAACTCTGAACCTCCCAACATCAGGCCATATCGAGTTCCACATCAACAAAAGGAAGAAAAGGAAAAACAGGTCAAACAATTATTGAAATCTGCAGTTATAAAACCTAGTGAGAGTCCATATGCATCACCAGCCATATTAGTGAGAAAGAAAGATGGATCTTGGAGGATGCGTATATATTATAGAAGGCTTAATGCACAAACAGTCAAAAACAAGTTTCCCATACCTGTAATTGAAGACCTCCTGGATGAATTGAATGGAGCCACTATATTCTCCAAGCTTGATCTCAGGTCAGGATATCATCAAGTAAGAATGAAGGAAGATGACATTTACAAGACTGCTTTCAGAACTTATTTTGGCAATTATGAGTTTTTAGTAATGCCTTTTGAATTGTCTAATGCTCCTGCAACTTTTCAGTCACTTATGAACTCCATCTTTGATCAGTATTTGAGGAAGTTTATATTGGTGTTTTTTTTTTGATGATATATTGGTTTATAGAAGAATATGCAAGAACATGTACAACACTTGGACTGGTATTACAGATACTAAAAGGAAATCAATTATACGCCAAGATGAGTAAGTGTGTCTTTGGTGTGGATCGGTGGAGTATTTGGGTCATGTGATAAATGCTAATGGGGTTTCAACCAGTCCTGATAAGATTTCTGTAGTACAAGAGTGGAAGACACCATAAAACATAACTCAATTAAGAAGTTTTTTAGGACTAACTGGATACTACAGGAGGTTTGTCCAAGATTATGGCAAGATATGTAGGCCACTACATGATATGCTTAAGAAGAATGGCTTTCAGTGGGGTGAACTTCCGGATGAGGCTTTCAAGAAGTTAAAGCTTAGTATGGTGACTGCACCAGTTCTTGCACTTCCCAATTTCCATGAATCTTTTATTTTAGAGACTGATGCTAGTGGCAGTGGTATAGGTGCTGTTCTCATGTAGAAGGGAAGACCACTGGCTTATTTCAGTAAAGCTCTAGGAAAGAGATCAATAGCTCTTTCAACCTATGAAAAAGAAGCAGTAGCTATTTTGGAATCATTGAAGAGGTGGAGGCATTACTTTTTGGGCAACCATTTGGTGATTAAAACAGACCAAAGGAGTTTAAAGTATATCACTGAACAAAGAATTTCAGAGGGGATTCAGCATAAGCTGATGCTCAAGCTATTGGAGTTCAACTATACTATTGAATACAAAAAAGGAAAGAAAACAAAGTGGTGATGCCTTGTCGTAAAAAAAGTATTGTATGGTCAAGTTTCTATTGCGCATGCAGCTTGGATTGAAGAAGTTGAGAATAGTTATCAAAATGACCCACACTGCAAAGACTTATTAGAGCAGTTAACCATTGATGGAAGTTCAGTACCTCCCTTTACCCTACATCTGGGATTTTGAGGTATAAAGGAAGACTATATGTTGGGGCCAATGACAAGATGAGAGTTAAGATAATTGAATCATTACATGCTTCATCTATTGGAGGTCATTCGAGAAGGAGAGCAACATATCAAAGAGTAAAGAAGATCTTCTATTGGCCGGGACTAAAGAGGGTAGTTGAATCTTTTGTCAAGGAGTGCGCAGTTTGTCAAAGATCCAAAGGTGAACACTGTCACTACCCTGGGCTACTGAGCCCTCTCCCTATATCATATATGGCTTGGACTCACATTTCAATGGATTTCATTGAAGGACTTCCAAAATCAAATGGTAAAGAAGTCATATTAGTAGTTGTGGACAGACTCACCAAATATTCTCACTTCATAGCTTTGGCACATCCCTATTCGGTTCATACAGTGATGCAGACATTCATTGACAATGTATTTAAGTTGCATGGTTTTCCTATTGCAATTGTGTCAGATAGGGACCGAGTTTTCACAAGAAGGTTGTGGACCGAGTTTTCACAAGAAGGTTGTGGCAAGAAATATTCAAATCGTTGAAGGTCAAACTAAGGTTCAGCACATCCTATCACCCTCAAACGGACGGACAAACTGCGAGAGGAAATTAGTGTTTGGAATCATACCTACGATGTATGGCGTTTACTGAGCCTAGAAGATGGTATTATTGGTTATCACTGCCAGAATGGTGGTACAACACAACCTACCATACGTCGTTGTAGGTTTCCCCTTTTCAGGCTCTATATGGTTACGCACCTCCATTAATCAGTGAGATATCTATCACTGGTCCTAAGGAGGAAGGAGCAAGAGATTTCTTAACAGAAAAGGAAACAATGTTACAACAATTGAAGGAAAATTTGATTCAAGCTCAGAATAGAATCAAGAAGTATGCTGACAAGAAGAGGTCCGAGAGAGAGAGAGTTTCAGGTGGGTGATCTTGTGTACCTGAGGATGCAGCCCTACAGACTGAATGCTTTTGGGTTAAAGCATTCATTGAAACTCACTACGAAATACTATGGGCCGTTCAGGGTTATGCAAAGGATTGACAAAGTATCATATAAGCTGCAATTGCCAGAGGGAGTTGGAATTCACCCAGTTTTTCAAGTCAGTCAACTGAAAAAACATATTGGATCTCATGCAATTCCTAGTCCTGACCTCCACATGGTGGGTGAAGATGGTAAGATTAAAACTATTCCTATTCTCGTGTTGGAGACCTGAGCATGTCCTAGAAATAGAAATCTGGTCACTCAATGGCTTATCCAGTGGGAAGGCTTAGCTCCAGAAGTCACAACTTGGGAAGATGCAGACTTCATTAAGAGTACATTCCCTTATTTTTACAAGGAGACAATCCGTGGTTGGTCGCCTAAAGCAAATCCTTGAGGACAAGGATTTAATTGAAGCAGGAGAGATTGTCAGGAACCAAGGTAGTTAGGATCGCGATCCAACTCTTAGAGTCTAACGATTCTACGAACCCATGATGACGACTGGTCGATCCAAATCTTACGTTGATCCTACTCGTAGAGTCTTAGGGCAAAAAAATTTGCAATTTTTTAGAGGCTAAACTTTGTTGATACTTTGTTTTATAGCAAAATTTGTTGATATTAATTTTTAGAATGAAACTATAAATAAACAAGGAGCATGCAAAATATTATATCGATTAATGGTAATCTTTGTTCTCACGTAGTTTAGAACTATATCACTCATCATGTCGAACCATTATGCTTTTCTGTTGTGTGATAAGAAGTGTTTTGCCCCCTTTTTTGGTAATAAGTAAGTGGTAAACCTTATAAGAATCATACAAACTTATAGTATAGATGGTAAATATGTGTATTTTTACAAATCCATAGAATCGCCGATTCTATGATTCGATACTACGATTCGCTCCTACTGGAGGCAAATCGATCCGACTCGGGATCTCGACTCTGACTACCTTGTCAGGAACCAAAGTTGAAGGCAAGGCAATGTGGCTGTTATGTCGGGAGGAAGAAGAAGGCACTATTAGGAACTTATGAAGACCCAACAGTGGAAAACATGGTCCGATCATCACCAGGAAGATCCAACAGAGGAATACATGGTTCGAACGTCACGAGGAAGATCCAACGACTCAACACACCGACCTTTCTTTGTCTTGATTTCTTCTTCGCCTTCTGGTGTAATTTGCTTTCAACTGGAATATTCTCCTGTAAGAGCTATAAAGCTCAGATTTGCGTGGTTCTTCTGCTATCATGATTATTACTATGTCATTAGCTTTTAGATAATAGACTTTAGCTCTGTAAGAACACTTTCCCCTTCCGTTTATAGAGTTGTTATCTGAAGCTTGAATTCGTGATCCTTTTGGTTGTTTTGGGTGAAATCTCTGAAGTTCTTGTCAGGGGCGGCGACCGGATCCAGGGTAGGGTGGCTCGGGGCGGCGTTGGGTAGCCGAGGCGGAGCAAGGGAGGCCAGGGGTCCAGGCGGGAGATGGAGCAGGGGAGGCCCGGGGCATCGAGGCTTGGGGCGTCGGATCCAAGCGAGAGGCGTAGCTCGGTGGTGAGTCTCAACCACAAGCAGCCACGGCCAGCCGATTATGGGCGGGAGGCCTGACTCGTGGTAGGAGTCACTACTGTATAAAGGGCCGCCTCCGAGGGCGACTCCGATCCGCTCTACAGGCATGTTTGTTTCATGGGTTCTTGTTTAGTGTCGTCTTCTTGCTCCCAGGATTCGGTGATCTGGTAAGGGCGTAAGGCCGTGGGGCTCTGTATTGTTTTGGTTTTAGGAGTCGGTTGCCTTCTACGATGAAACTAGCACACATATGGTGATAGATGTTTATAGGCATTTGCATGAACACTCGATGGTCATTGATTGTAGAGCGCGAGATTTGGTTTCACGGGCAAGCACGATGCGCCTTAATCACTCTGCGTGCACACCGGCTATATGATATTCTGGTGATAGATTTGGTTAAGTTCTTCTCATGTTGCACCCGTGCACCATCTTAGGTAAAGATTGCAAAAATTGCAGTATTGCACCATGAATAGACAATGCCTTTTAGATGAAGAAGCCAATGTGTGTGTTGTTCTTTTGGTAATCTAGTTGTGATCATGTATGGAGTAACATAGCTTTGTTTGGTATTGTGGACAAAGGTTGTGAGTGTTGACCTCCTGATGAAAACTTGTCATTTTTATTTAGCTGAGTACATAAACTTGTCCTTAAGACCTGTTCGTGTTCTCTTAACATATTGGGATGTTGTTGCGTTGATGAGCAATCAACAAGCTAATTGTAGGGATTTGTCCTACTTTTACCAGAGCCTGTGTTGAAGAAAATGTTAAGCATTGTCAAGTTCCAACTGGTAACCAACCAGCCTGTTGACAAATCATGGTACGCATTACGAACCATTATACTTGTAATGGAAAGAGTGGAATTGCAAGAGTGAATGCCGATATCACTGCATGATGGAGAGTGAAAGTGAAAAGGAGCACTTGGATTAGGACCGATTAAGTATCATGGCAAATGGTCTTTGAAGCGTGCATCGTGTTTCGAGTAGTTAATCGTTGCTTGAATCATGTACTAGTTAATCAATTACTTTTCACTTGAATTGACTTAGCATACATGTTTGAGTTTCATTCTCTTGTGGGCTTGTGGCCTTCATCTATTATTGTTATCACCACATACCCACTTAATTTATCTTCCTTCCGAGAGCCTATATCTGCTGCTCTCTCTACATCGCTCTTGTGCAATTTAATGGGTGGCTATCCTTTTTCCTCCTACTTTTTACAAGTGCCTCTTAGGCCGAAACTCACAAGACATACTATGAATACAACGGCTTATGGCACATTTATGGTCTCTTGTCCATGAATTCATGGTTTTGGCGTGCCATATATCATAGTTGGTAAGTCCAACCTTGACCAAGAGTATGATTCCAAAGTGTATGTGCTTGATTATAATTGGTTGACCTTGATTCTTCATCCGGTACAATGATACATTTTAGACGGAAAAGTTATATTATTCATCGGTTGCTACTTTTATTGGGTACTCCCTTATTACAGCGATATTGTGAACTTTAAATCGAGGATGAAGCTTCGAGTGATGGTTGCGGCTCAATTACGCCTTCACAACAACTCATATTTTGTATCTCAATTTCTATGAACTTGACAAAAGGTAAATTTTAGCGGACAACAGATCTCAAACTTGACAAAACCTGTTTTACTTACATTTTTTCATGTTGAATGTATCCTTCTGCGGATAATTGCAATATTGGAATGCTAAGCGATTGTGTAGCTTTTGTAGTCACTACTTGTGTTACTGTACCTTGCTTGCTCTATTACTCTTAGCAATCTAGCATGCCCCAATCTTCGAGTTCATAGTAGGTATCATGGTCTTTGATTTGAACTCGTTATTATGTAACTGTAGAAGCGTAGTTTTTCCATTGCTACAATTTGTTGCTAGCCTTGCTCAGTACCTTCTATGGGTAATATGGGTTGTTAAATGGAAATATTATTACTGTAAGGTTGGGGATTCCATTGCAATGCACGGGCATCCTACTATTTCTTTTTCATATCTCTCAAATGAGATTTAGTCTTCCATTGAAATTTTGTAGAGACAACGCACATTCACTCTCTATCTTTGATGATTTTTGGAAACTTCTACCTGATTTTCATGGAATTTGCAACAATAGCCATTTTCAGCATACATTTACCTTATTAATACTACAAGCTGACATACTCGATAGAAAAACATTTGTCATGAACAACGCTGGATGGGTTTCAATCTGTAAAGCCAAATAGCCAATTAATTGTGCATCTAGCTAGAGTTATATATTTTGTTCTAGTATGGTAAGAGTAGTGTTAGTGTTTTAGAACCGATCTTACGTAAAGATTGTTTGATTCGGGGGGTCTCCTAGAATGGAATCACGCAGAGAGATTGACACGGGATTTTTATCTGAGTTCGAGGCCTTCTCCGGAGAGAATAACAACCCTACTCTTGTGTGTGTATGGTATTGAGTGTATTACGAACAATCGGGAGAAAAACTAAGACTATTACCGATGATAGTGCTTATCTTCTTGATAACCCGATCCGATCCCTCCCTTCCCTCTCTGATTGCCGCATTTATATAGTATGTGAAGGAGTGACCGTTTCTCCAGGTGAAGTGGCGCCTCATCACATCCTCGAATTCAAGACTTTGGCGAGAATCACCGGCGTATAACTCCTCCACGTCGCCTAACACTATATATCAAAGATAATGGAGCATTACGTGCTATTACTTGAGCAGAGTAACAACAGATGATGATTTGCTTGAATCCTTAATCAATTGGACCCACTAAACATAGGTTTTATTGATCCTAAGGTGGTCGTGGCTGACACAGGTCAGAGAAAAGCCTACGACTATAAGGTAGTCGTGCAAGACTTATGACTATGGGGTAGTCGTAGCATAACTTACGACTATGGGGGTGGTCGTAGAAGAACTCACGACCACCTAGTAGGCTCTTCCCTTATAACATAAAGGAGTATACTTAGGGACCATATGACGTCATATTTACCTATAATAAGAATTATAGACAAAAGATAAAATGAGGATTATTAGATCCTCGTCATCTAGCCCCCCAGCTTCAAGTGAAAGCAACTTACGGCCACGTGAGGGTCGTAGAACGATAGTCGAAGGAAAAACTCTTCAACATTTGTGTACTACTTTGACCAGAAATATGATTGGTCAAGAAAATTGCTTACGACTATTAAATAGTCGTAGAACACTTCTACGATCACGAGGTGGTCGTAGTATGGTGATCGGAAGAAAAACCTTTCCGATTAACATTTCCTTTGGTAGAAAAGGATCTAACCAAGGAAGTAATTTTGCTTGAGGTGTAAAAGCAAACCTGATTTTCTTGAACGGACACGTTAGGGAATTTCAAACGACACCGCTTAGCTTTGTCTGTTGGAGCGGTTCCCGAAATGGTGGCAACCTTTGGAATGCCACGCCTTCGGCCCAAGGTACACGGTTATAAATACTTACCGGGGTTAAGACTTAGGTTCATACTTTTCCGCAAATCGTTCCACTGTTCATCAAGTTCTTGTCTTCTCCACCACCAACTCAATCGAAAATCTCCCCCTTCTAAGAGAAATGGCTGGGAGAACTTCTGAATGGGCCGAGTCGGAGATGGATGCAGTGAAGATTCAAGCCCTGGTCAACGCTAGGAAGATTCCAGAGAAGATCCTCGTGGAGTGGTTCGCGGCGAATGGGCAGTATTGGCCGTCGGGGGAGGCTGAGCAAATCCCCATCTTCCAGGCATATTGTGAGTGTGGCCTTCGACTACCTGCTCACCCTTTTCTCACACTTATACTCGAGCATTTTGGGGTGGAATTGGTAAACCTTGGTGTCGGACCCGGGAGCGAAAGATCCCGAACCCTCTGTGTTCATACACCAGTCCAGGATTTCCGGTGTACACAGTTACAAAAAGTGATAATCAAAACATATCACGCACTTTATTAATAATTATTCAGAGTTTATTACAAAAGAGGCTTACAAGCCAACAATAAATAACACAGCGGAAGACGAAGAAGTAGTGGAGTCCAGCTGATCTGCCACAGGCAATCGACTAGGTAGCGGCCTAGTCGTTGAGATCCACACCGATGGTGAAGTCCTTCTCCTCTGAAATTTGTTTGCATAAGGCAAGTATGAGCACAACTACCGTGCTCGCAAGTTACACCCAATATGGAATTGTAATGCATGCATAAGGTAAACCAAGGACATTGGCAGGGTTATTTTGCGTAAAGCAGCGGTTTTAGTTTAAATAACCATATTAGATTTCAAGGCCATTTTCATACAAGATTTAAAATCATAATTTAAATGACAAATGTATAATGTGGATAACCTCCAAGAAAGGTGATGGATATCCTCCAATCACAATGGCTAATCGCCTAATTTTCCCACAGGACTAACCATCTGAAAAAACATCTGTTGAAATCATTTTAAAACCAAAAACAAGTCTAACTCAAAGTGGCTTTGCTAGCATGTCCATGACATGACGCGACTATTGAATAGTTTTCTACTCTGCAGAGTTTATGCGGCTTTACCCACACGAGATAATTTGCTCTTTGAGTCGGCCAATCCACGCTTCCTAAGGCGTGTGACAAAGCAATTATCACAAAGCCGTTACAATGATCTACCTCAAAGTACTCATGCCCGCTAAGGTTTTGCCCCTTTTGGACTAACCATCCGCAGTTCGGGGCCCCTCTTGCGCCGAGTGGGACTATAGTCTAACCGACACCCACTCATACAAAATGGCACGAATATCTCGAGGTATCCCAAATTATTAAGCCAGGTCTTGCCCAAACAAGATGTGTGGTGGTGCAGTAAGCATAGCAAGATGCGGCTCCAAGACCGGTCCTTAATCGACTTGGGCGTCTTTCAAATCAAACCCTGGGTTTTAATCCTAACCAGATTAAACCCGTGCATAACCTGTACCCACTATTCAACCATTTCGCCCAAGTCCAAATCATTTTGATTTTATTTAAGTAAAAACCATCTTTACAAACTCTCTATGGTAAAACAATACCATAGATTTTAATTTTAAACAATTTTGTAATGGTTTGGCTAAATCCTCCCAAAATCAAAATCATGGTCTAAACATTTGCTAAGTATTTCCAAACAATTTATCTATGGTGACAAGGGATGGCATTTCAACATACAAAATTGGCCATACAATAACAAGCGGAATAACTAAGCATTTAAACAGGACATTAAAATAATTGACTAAAAAATATGCATGCAATAATAATTTTAAAACTGAATTTAAATAACTTTAAAATAGTAGGTGCAACATGGTCAAAGTGTAACTTGCCTTGGTTAATGTCGATGTTCCCAAATGGTGTTGAAATCCGATCGTCAAAGTCATCGAAATCTATCTGGCGTAAGCGATCCGAATTCAAATAATATTCAAATAAAATCCAAATAAAATCCAAAAATTATAAAATAAATACTTCTAGGAAGGTATCGACTTTCTATGAATTTAGAAAGTTGAATCGAAGGAATTGGAGTTCGTATGAGGAGAAACGAATTTGTAGAAGTTTAAATATCAAAAATTGGATGTATGTGTAGCTTGCATGGCACTGTTCATGCCATGCACGTGAACAGTAACTAGCCTTTAAACAAAAGCATAGCTTGCAGAGAAATGGCGGCGCTGGTGAAAGGGAAAGGAGAGATGGCCGGCGAAGCACAAAAATGGAATCCGGGAGTGAGACGGACCTAATGGTGGTGGTCGCGTCATTGGCGGAGGTCGGTCTTGCGGCGGCGCGCAAAATAGTGTCAGATGAATAGTAGCACCAATGAGCCGGGTGTTTGAGGAAAAGGAAGGGAGCATTATGTAGAACATTGTGGTGAAGCCAATGGCGTGGGCGATGTTGTCGAAATCAAAACGGCTGAAAATAGCGACAGAAGGTAGTTGGACCGTTTGCGGAAAATTTTTGCTTGTGGCGAGATTGAGGGCCGAATTCTAGGGATATGAAGTGGAAGCCGAGGGGCACGCGGCGACACGGTTGGCTCGGCGAGATGACCTTCGATGGTGACGCAGTCCGATGGAGAAGACCTTCGACGGGCGAACATCGGCGTTCTGGGCAAACGGAGAGGATTTAGCGGGTGAGGGTTGCGGCGAAATGAAGAGGGAATCGTGGGGAACACAACGTTCACCTTGGTTGGAGTGGAATGCGCATGGTTGGCCGGCGGCGGCGGCGACGCGCAAAATGGACCGAATAAATAATAGAAATTAAATAAAATCTAAAAATTATGAAATAAATACTAAAAATACTAGATGAATTTAGCTGAATTTAGGTGAAGGAATCAATGGATTTGGAGCTTTCATGTGGGAGAAAGAAATTTTGGAAGGAATAAAAGTTTATGTACAAAGTGAGTCACATGACTAGATAATGAACTTACTGTTCACGTTCTTGAAAAAGCTCTCTGGAGCTTGACCATGGAGAAATGGCGGCATTGCCAATGACGGCATGCGACATTCGGCGGCGGCAAGGGTGGAATGGAGAGGGATGACCGGGATGCCGGTGCTCACCTCGGTTGTGGAGAAATGTCTGGTGGTCGGAGGCGAGGACGACGATGTCGTGGCGTGGCTCATGGAGGTGACGGTGCTCGGCGATGCTCGGCGATGAGGGGTGAGCACTGGCGTAGAACGTCATGAGGCAAAGCTAGCGGTGCGGTCGATGATGCTTAGGGCTCCACCATAGAAGACGCAATTGGCCGACGACCGCCGTTCGCCTCTGAGTTCAACTCAAAATTCGGCCAAGATAGTGGGAGAGGAGAGGAGAGGTTTTGGGGATGGGTTGAGGATGGAGAGGGGCTCTTGGTGCTCCCTTTTATAGGGGTGGAGGGGCACCGAGCGGGAAGTGGTGCCTCACATGTTAAAAAAATTTTATTTTATTTTTCGAATTCTCGTAGCAATAAATACAAATCAAATAAAATTTTTAGAAGATAGCAAATAGAGTCCAAAAATTCTAGAAAAATTCACAAAAATTCTAGAATTATTTTGGACTTAATAAAATTATTTCTAACTTAAAGTTGGCTTTTAGTTTTGCAAATAAAATATTTTGGTTTTAGAAATAATTAGGAAAAAGTTTTTTTAAAAAAATTCCATAAAATAATTAAATTTTTATTTCGACTTGTAAAACTTGAAATCCAAATAAAGCAATCAAACTCTTTCAAATTCCAGAAAATTCAATAAAATAATAATTTTATTAATTTTAAATTAATATGAGAACTTTGGGTCATTACACTTGGTCTCAATTCCATCACAATGCTAAGCGTATTTGTGTATCTATGTGAGGCGTGCACAGGAATTCAGCGGACCTTGAGCTCTTTCAATATTTCTATGGAATGGCTCGTCAAACTGGAATAATAGGAAGTTGTGGTCTGAAGCTCCATGGCGGAAGTCGAGGAGTATATTCAGATGTTCACTAGGTCTTCATGGCGGGATGGAGGAAGAGGTGGTTTCTTGGAAAGTCACCTCGTAAGACAACCTTACTTTCGAGGGAAGGTGCTGAAAAAGAAACCTTCGTGGGATTTGATTCCCGGGATATCAGTAGAATTGCCCTTATATTCAAGCCATAAGGACTTGAGAGAAGGGGCTAACCGGATGGCATGTGGTGAAGGATTTCATCACACGTCGAATCGACCTTTTGAAGAAGCGAGTACCTCCTATGTGGAGGTACAGGCGAGGAGACCCACCGGGGACTACGAGGAGGGTAAGTAGTTTCTGACTTAACTCTCGGTTTGGTCTTCTTCAAAATTGTCTAATGAATATTTTTATCTGCTTTTACACGATCTTTCTAGCGAGATTGGCCTCGAGTCAAACTTCGTTTGTGAAAGCCTCCACCACCGGTGTGGAGTTCCTCAAATCCTTGCGATTTTATCCGCAGAGGAAAAGATGGATTGCCTAAAGGTAATCAAAAATTGATTTTATCCTTAGGACTTCATAGTCGTAGAAAGAACTTACGACTAGGTAGTGATCGTAGAAAATCTTACAATCAAGGAGATGTCGTGAAAAGCTTCATTTGGATTACAGTCAGTAGAAAATCTTCTGTTGTCGGTGATCCTTCTTTTTACTGTTTTTCTTTACAGAAAGTAGGCATGGAGAACCGTCAGGATGTTGAAGAGCCTGAACTGATAACCATTGGTGCCGTGGTGATAACGGACAAGGACTCAGCTCCTCCGACTAAAAAGCGTCGACTTACAAGAGTCGTCGACAAGGGAGGATCAAGCTCAAGTCCCCTCATTTCGACCAGGTCCTCGGCAAGGTCTGCGGCACGCACGGTTGTAGCAGAAGCCGAGGTCGAAACAACTGAAGTTGAGGAGGATGAAGAACCTCTTAGGCGCAAGGCCATAAGGCCAGGACACGACCACAATGAGGCCGAGATGGGCAAATTGCGGTGAGGAGGCCGAGGAGGTCGAATAACCTCTTAGGCATAAAGCCCACAAGGCCAAGGTACATTTTTATTATGACAAGAAAGCTTTCACAGTTTCTGCCACTTCTAGTTTTGTCAAGCAACTAGAAAAGGAGAACTGGAAGGAGTTTATGTCTTTTGTGAAGGACAACGCTGATCCAACCGAGCCTACCGTTGAGGGTAGCGCTGCTCTTGGAGTGGTCGAGGCGATCTCGGCCCTCGAGAAAGTCGAGACGAGAGAGATGATCCTGTTCAAGATCCACGACGGGACGTGGTGCGTGGCCGAGCCCATTCTCCAGCAGACTACGGCGGGCGTGGTCGAGAAAAGAAATCGAAGAAATCTTCCGTCGGAAAGATAACTCCTAAGTTCTGATCGAGGTCCAGATCACGAGGTATGTGAAACAAGCTAAAGTGTAAGAATAGCATTTACCTTTTGCTTTTCATAATTTGACTTGCTTTCCTTTTGTTGGTTTTAGCCCAACTCCTTGACCCAGAGAGGCTTCTATCGAAAGCCCATTGCCGCCTCTCCGGCGATTGGAGAAGTGTCGTGAAGTGGTCGAAGGATCGTCCACAACCGGGTTGTGGAAGAAGTCGTGGCTCTGAAGTGGTTACCACAACCATCGAGGTCGTAGCTACGACCAGCGAGGTGGCGGCTACAACCAGAGTGGTAGACCACAACCCCGAGGTTGCAGACTCGACTCTTGAAATGGTCATGGAGACAATGCAGAGGCAATTCTGGATCTTCTGCCGAGGTGGTGATGTGCGACCACCGTCTTGAGAAAAGAAATCGTTGTAGACCTCCTTCACGGTATCCAAGAAAGCGCAATTTGAGAATCGAAGATGAGGAATACTTCAACCATGCTGATTTCTTTAGCCCTGCTTTCATAGTGGGGTCTTCGCTTTAGATCTCGCCATCGAGTCCCTCATCCCAAAGACATTCCCAATAGAGGACACTTTTGACAACGGCGTCTTGAGAAGGTTTGGTGGGATCGGTCGAGAGAGTGGACAAGTTGAAGCATCGAGTGGTTTACTTGATATTTGCTCGATCAACCATGAGTGTAAGTTTTTAAGGATACTTATATGTAATCTTCCCTTGTTTCTTACTGTCTTTCCTTTTGCAGAAAGCTCTGGAGCAAATTGCCGTTGTCGGTGAATATCACCGACAACTTCTAAACTATGACAGAAAGAGGAACTCTGCAAGCAGCGAGAGGTGGTAAGTCACTATCTTTAAGTAGTTGTTTTCTACTTGACTACTTATATAGTGCTTATGGGGTTTGTCGTGGAAAAACTCACGACTAGGTACTAGTCGTAAAAGGCTTACGACGGATGCTTTGTCGTAGGAGAACTTCGACTAGATCCATGGTCATAGAAGAACTTCTGTTGGATCAATGGTTGTAGAAGAACTTCGACCAATTTAATAATGTTCATGTCCACTTTTAACCCTTACGGGTTAAATAGCGGCGAAAAAGACCTGGCCGACTTGCTCGATTACGAAAAGAGGAGTCGAGAAAGATGGGAAAAAGTAGAATTCCTCTTGAGGAAGCTTAAAAAGCTAACTCTACAAGCGAAAAATTGCGAGAAAGGATAAGCGATGAAGTCTTGAACTTAAGATTTGCTTATGTTGTTGATCTTTACGATTGTTGTTTCTTTTAGAAAAAAAAAAGATGAAATGAAAGCTCGAGAATGAAGTCCAAGATAAAACTTTGGTTATCATGAGATTTCTCGTATCTCGAAGATAAAGATCAAGAAATTACGAGGTTAAGATCCCACAATCGGGTAAGAAATTCTTTACTGCAGGTCCTTTACAAGTTCTTTCCTTTTCTTACTTCCATTTTTTTAGAAATGGACCTTGAGCTGGGAAGGCTCGAGGCTGAAGTCGAGGATAAAACCTTGATCTATCATTTGATCGTCGCATTGCTAAGAAAAATCAGAGGACATCATATCATGGGAGAAGAGGCATGCTGAGACCGTTGCTTCCCATGATGAAGAAATCAAGAAGTTGGATTCTCGACTAGCAGGTAAAGAAATCTTTTACCTGTGATTATTTTTGTTTTCTTTTCCTCTAGGAGTTTTATTTTTGCTTGACCAGTCTTATTCTTTTTAGAGCAAGCGATCGAAAATAAACAACTCCGTGAGGCTTCGACTCGTACCCAACAGGAGATGGAGGCGATGAAGATTAATCTTCAAGGCAGTATCACACTCCTGAACAATGTACTTGGTGAGCTACGTACTGAGGGAAAAGCTCTTCAAGATGATACGATAGCTGCTCACATAAGTACTATTGGGGAACAAGTCGGGACTTTGCAAGAGCTAGTTACCACTCTGAAGGCCAACCAAACTGAGTCGATAAAGGAGGCGGTCGAATCTGCAGTAAGCTATGCATTGGCAAAACTTAAAGCTCATGACCCCACCTTAATGTGCAACCAATCGGCCGACTTACCGCCTGAGGTAAAGCAAGTCGTCTCGATAGAAGAAATGCAATCGAGCTGGCGGAAGGTTTCGGAGGAGATCTTGTTGGGCTCTCCTCTTGAGTAGTTTGTAATAAACACGTGAAAAAAACAAGCTTTTGTCGATGTATTATATAATCCATCTTTTTCACGCAAATCATCTTATCGAGTAGTTAGTAACTCAAAAGATAATTAACGAATAAAAGACTAAGAATTGAAGTCAAATTAATAACTTTATCCTAGCCTCGACTATTTGCTTAGTTTGTTTAGACAAACTAAGTAAATAAATAAATAATGTTAAAAAGGGTTTAAAGCAGAGAGGTTTGGTTAACTTGTAGTTTTTGGTCACATTGTCATGCCTTTGAGTCGAAAAAGTTGGAGCGAATCGACACTAGGAAGTTCCTTCTAGTAGGCGGGACCACGTCTTGAGAGGAAAGTCTTCGACTAGGTGATGTTACCATCTCCAGGCTAGATTAATTAAATCGAGAACGACAACTTGAGTTAAACAAACATCCAGAGGACTTCAAAAATTCGTTTGCCCTTTTTGGAGGACTCGATAAGTCTGCTGGTAGCAAGAGTAGGAAACTAAATGATGCTAGGAAGTTCCTTCTAGTGGGGCGACCACGTCAAGAGAGGAGAGACTTCGACTAGATGTGTTTCTTCCTCCGACTTAGTTGAGACGAATCGAATACACCAAAGGCAGTTGAATAAATATAAAAAGTGCACTCTGCTTAGAATATTTTTCAAAATAACTGAAGAAATAAACTAAGGTGAAATGAGCTGGCTTTCTAAAATATTTCGACTAAATAGAACCCGAGCTCTTTGTGTTGGAGGCAAAAGTGAGTAACGAGTCGATACTAGGAAGCTCCTTTTAGTGGGCAAGACCACGTGCAGAGAGGAGAGGCTTCGACTAGGTGATGTTACCAGCCTTTCGACCAGTGTAAAGGAAACTGGGTGTTTGGAATATAGTCGAAAGATTATGAAAGCACTACTCAAAAAGTAAGACAATAGGGCAGAGAGAACACGAGTCTTTATTATGCGAACAGTTCAGTTACACATAAAATTTGCGTAACTAGTCGATGTTCCAAGAATTCGAGAGAACACGGCCATCTTCCATTGCCAATCGTCTCGACCACTGGCCGAGTAACCCGACCATCGTGTAAGGACCTTCCCACTTGGGAGAAAGTTTGTTCGATTAGACTTGGATTGGTAGAGCCTCAATACCAAGTCACCTCTGATGAAGGTGCGAGGTTGGACCTTACGATCGTGAGTATCTGCAGGCTTGTTGGTAGATCACGAGCGGATTAAGGCACGGTTTCGCCTTTCCTCGAGTAGATTAATATCATCCGCTCAAAGTTGTTCCTGGTTGGAGTCTTTGAAAGTTTGACTCTTGTTGATCGTATCTTGATTCGGAGGAAGCATGGCTTCACTCAAGACCAGAAAAATGGTGTTTCACCAGAGTCTGATCGGTAGTCGTCTTTAATCGCCCATATCTGAGAGGTAACTCTTGTACCCAAGCCCCGGCGTTTGATGAGCTGGTCGAAGACTCGAGTCTTAATTCCTCTCATTATTTGGCCGTTTGCGTTCGATTGCCCCATTACTTTGGGGATGGGCCATGTAAGCTAACACAACTTGGTACCCAATTAAATCGCAAAATTCACGAAATTTTCTTTCAAAATTGCTTACCATTATCTGTAATTATTCGACTCGGTACTCCAAATTGAGTAATTACGTATCTCATCATAAACTGTTTTGCGCGCCTGTTGTTATCCCAATTACAAGTTCGACTTCAATCCATTTTGTGAGCGTATCAATAGCCACAAAAGGAACTCAAACCTCCCCGGAGCTTTGAGGAACGGTCCTAGGATATCGAGACCCTGTGTTGCAAAAGGCCAAGATAGAGGTATCGTTTGTAATGCCCGAGCCGGTTGGTGTATTTGCTTGCTATGAAACGGCATTTGGACACACTTTTAACCAACTCTTTGGCATCGTCAGGTCATTGGCAAGAGAAACCTTGTCGAAAGGCCTTACAGACCAGCGTTCAGAGGAAGCATGAGTTCCACAGATGCCACCATGTATGTCGTGAAGGAGTGTTAATCCTTCGCTCTGCGAATGCATCGCATGAGCACCCCTTGAGTACCTCATTTATAGAGGACTCCTTCAACCAAAGTATACATTTTGGCTTTTCGGGATAAGCGATGCGCCTCGAGATCGTCTTGGTCTGAACCCTTCGAAGATACTCATAGATGGGCGCCATCCGGTATCCTCGTATTCTAGAGAGGCCATCTCAATAGGAGGTGTCTCGGTTTGTCGACCCGATGGCGGCCACGAGTTGTTCCAAGAAGACTCCTTTTGGTACTACTGATCGGGAAGAAGCTACTCGAGCAAGTCGGTCTCATGCGAGAAATTATCCTTCGAGGATGAATTGTGCCTCGAAACCTAAAAAATGCTTTTCTAGCTTACGCACTTCCGATAAGTACCGAGACATTGTCGGGTTAGAACACTTGTAGTACTCTTTCCGACTTGATTCACGACTAGTTGAGAGTCTCTTCTCACGAGTAGTCGGCGAATCGAGAGCGCCATTTCTTTTATGCCGCCTAGCAAACCTTCATATTACGCCACGCGTTGTTAGTGGCACGAAAGTTTAATTGTATGGCATACTTTAATGTCTCTCCGGTAGGAGATACCAGAACCACCCCAGAGCCACTTAAAGTGGCGACCCGTCAAAGTACATCGTTCAGCGATCGTGGGAATCGTCTCGGGATCTGAGCAGTGTTCAGAGTTTGTCCATTCGGCGACAAAGTCTACCAAGATCTAGGATTTAACGGCCGTTCGGGACACGAAATGGATGTCGAACTCCCCAAGTTCGACTGACCATTTTGCCATGCGTCCCGCTGTTTCCCTATTCTGGAGGATCGCTCCCAAGGGAAACTCGAGCGGTACAACTATTTTGTGCTTTGAAAATAATGCCGCAGTTTCCTCGAAGACATGAGGAGGGCATATAGAAGCTTTTGGACCTGAGGGTAACGCTCCTTAGGCCCGTGTAAAACTTCACTTACGTAGTAAACCGGTCGTTGTACGTTTTCACGTTCTCGATTAGATCAAGGCTTCTTGCTGTGGCGTGGCGGCTAGATAAATTAAGGCGTTTCTTACGGCCTTGGATGAGACCGAATAGGAGCACTCGTAAGGTACCTCTTGACATCCTCAAAGGCAGCGTTTGCCTCTTTCGACCACTCAAAACCTTCGTGTTTCCTTAGAAGTTTAAAGAAAGGTAGTCCCTTTTCTCCTAGTCGTGCAATGAAACGACTTAAAGCCGCCATGCACCCAGTGAGTTTCTGGACTTCTTTCCTTGTGGTTGGAGGGCGCATTTGGAGAATGGTCTTTATCTTTTCGGGATTTGCTTCGATTCCTCGTATAGATACTAGGAATCCAAGTAATTTTCCTGAAGAGATTCCGAACACACACTTCTCAAGATTGAGTTTTAAGCGATGTTTTCTGAGGTTGTCGAATGTTTCTTGTAGGTCAGTAATATAGTTAAGTCTCTTGATGCTTTTAACGACTGGATCATCAACATAGGCCTCTAGATTTCGGCCTAATTGAGATGAAAAGTTGCTTGCATCAAGCGTTGAAAAGAAGCGCCGGTATTTTTTAGACCAAATGGCATTTTGACATAGCAAAATATACCAAATGGTGTAATAAATGCGGTCTTTTCTTCATCGTCTAGACACATATTGATCTGGTGGTATCCGAATATGCATCTAAAAACTTAACATTTCACAACTGCGCAGAGAATCAACCAATTGATCGATCACGAGGTAAAGGAAAATCGTCTTTTGGACAAGCTTTATTAAGATCGATAAAGTCTACGCACATCGCCATTTGTCGTTTGACTTTCTAACCATTCTGAGGATTAGCCAACCACTCTGGGTGATTGACCTCTCTATAAAGCCTGCTCTGAGTAGCTTATCAATTACGATTTGATAGCATCTCGTCGATCGGGGTAAATCTCGTAATTTTTGTTTCTGGTACTTTGTCGGTAGTAGCTAGCCTCGGCTCGATCACCTCCTGGGGACTCGGGCATGTCGGATGCTTGCCACGAACATCTGCGTTAGCTCGGAGGAAGCGATGAGGCATCTTCCTACTTGGGGTCGGAAGTATCCCGATCTGAATCGATCTTCGAGGGCTCCCTGCGTCGGAGGAACCTCTTTGACCTTGTCGTTCGGCTTTGGTGCGACTTTGAAGCCGACTTGCTAGTCGGGTGACTTTCTTCTCGAGTTGGTATTTGTCCAACCATCTCGAGGATCAGCGATCCGCGGTATCGCCATCTTCTTGTCACAATGAATTGTGATTACTCCTTTGGAACTGGCATCTTAATACATTGATATCCATAATGAGTAGCCATTAGGAATTTTGCCAAAGTTGGTCGTCCGAGTATGGCGTTATATGCCGATCGAAGTCGACCACATCAAAGGAGATTTTCTCGTCACGAAATTACTTGGTGAACCAAATGTTAAAGGAAGAAACTTGGCCAATTGGTTTGGCGAAGATCGATGCGATCCCATGGAAAGAGTATCGCATCGGTCTTACCTTAGTCTGGGTACTTGCATGTCATCCAGGCACTTGTAAACAAAATGTTTAATGGCCGCCACCATCAGCAAAACTTCGATTGACCCGACAATTGTTGATGGTGGGTTCAACCACGATCGGATACCGACACGTCGAAGTCGAAGGAATCGGGCAATCACCCTTCTCAAAGGAGATGGTGATTTCCAACCACTTCGTAATTTATTGACGAGAGGAGGATCTATGGAGTTTACCTCACGTTCAGCAGCCTTAAGCTGTCGCTTTGATTCATATACCGATGATCCCGTAGATGTGCTCGACGGTGTGTTGCGGATCTGGAACAGCATCTCCTCCTCGTCATCGAGGACTTATGACCACTCGTTTGTCCTACCCTTTCGAGAGTGGGAAGTGGTCCTTCTTGTTGTAGTAGTCTTCAAGCTTTCATTGAAAGACGGCGATTCTTGAAGGTCATGTCCTTCCTTTTTATGGAAAGGACATCACCTAGGCTTATCATTTTTCGGCGAAGGGCATTTACCTTTGCCTCGGTCGAGTCGGCTTGAGGTGCATGGCTCATTATCATTCACAGCCAAAACCTCCTTGGAACCGCTGGCTTGGAGTTATTGACCCTTCGCCTTGTTCTTGGATTTTTTTGCTTTCTTATCTCTCTTCTTACCAATGTCGCCTGGCTCTCGAGAGGTATTGTCTTCTCGATCTATTGTGTTGTTCCACTCGATCACTCGGGCGATCGCATATCGATCAGCCATCTCAAAGAGTTCGGCAACAGAAGTAGGAGGATTCAAAGCAATATCTTCTGTTATCCTTCTACTATGGACTCCTTGCTTGAAAGCCCTGATGACAAATGAATCAGAAACTTCCGGAATTGAATTACGAACCTGACTAAAGCGCTTGATGAATTGGCGCAAGGTGTTGTTGTCGTTCTATCTCATCCGGTGCAAGTCGTCCTCCTTCCCAGGGCGATTGTAAGTGCCTTGGAAATTCGCTAGTAGAAGGTCGCAGAGGTGTTGCCAAGAATAGATCGACTCGCGTGGTTGGTTCAATAACCACGATCGAGCAGACCCTTCGAGCACAGTTGGGAGATAATTTGCCATCACATGTTCTCCTCCTCCTGCCGCTCGGACAGCTGTTGTGTAGATTTGAAGGATTTCGATTGGATTTTGGGAGCCATCGAACTTCTCCATGTTCCTTGGTCAGCACGAGGTGGCGTGACGATCGGAGATCAGGCGAGAATGCCCGACATCCAGTAATAACTTCTTGACGCCTCCTTTGCAGGAAAGAAGGGTTGATATCATCAGGTGGTCGTACTCGACGATACCTAGTAACAGGTTGACCCAACCTATGATAGGTCTCGGTCCTACGAGGGGAATACTCCTCATAGTTCATCTGCTGCTGCAGATTCCCATGTCGGAATGGTGAGCGATCACTTCTCTAAGGGGTTTGTTGATCATCAGTCGTTCGAAAGACATTTCTCTGAGTAGGAGATCGATGCAACTTACTATTGCGTCGATTCCTCCGCGGTGATATGTTCGATCGACTAGTAGCTGAAGAAGTCGTATTGCTACGACTCCCTGAATGATGTCGGCGAGGTGCTTCCAGTCTTGCCATCGTGGACCGAAGCCTTTGTGTGATCTCCTCGATGAAGAGATCGTACCCTGGCGCTCGGGCGAGTTCTTGAGTTGGATTCTCAAGCAAGTTGTTGATGTACTGGAGTCTTTGAGCTTCCTCTGATTGATATTGGATGCACCCAGGCAAATTCTTCTGGGCTTCAATCTTCTTCCGTCGAATAGCCTCAAGATTTTCCATGTCGGACTCTTGAGACTGTCTCAATGGAGTGCGAGAATGTCTAGGATTTCCCTCGCGTTCATGAAGGTGTTGGTCGTGTCCGCCATCGGTGGTGCCCTTGCCACGCCACGAGTAGTAGTCGTAATCTTGAGGCGTCAGCCACGGTCTCTAGGAGAGTGACCTTGATCCGAGGGAAGGACGAAGATCTCCGTTGATGATTCTCACTTGCGCCGAGGCCTCCCGCTTGAGGAGTAGTCGAGACACCATCTGGCGACTTGGAGTAATCCCCTCGGTGGGGAACTCAGGGTTATAACTTAGTCTCCGTCGGCAGTGTGATCTGCGAGAGATGGTCGAATTTGCAGAAAAGCATGCTTGATCCCGCTTCTCTCGGCATCATCCGGAGAGAGGATCACCAGATCTTTGTTGGAGTCTGGAATTGTGGCTTCCGAACTTGCCTCACCAAGTCGGACCGCCTTAGGGGGACTTGGACACTTCGAGGAAAAACTCGTCGTGTTGTGAGTCCACCTAGGTGTAGTCTGGTCGATTGACCCTTGTCCTTTGAGAGGGTAGATTCCTCTCTTGGGCGTCTTGTTGTGGGGATAGGGATCCTCCTCAACTCCACCAATGCATTGTCTCTGGATCTATGGGAAGATCCCGGAGTAGCGATACCATCGGATGAGTCAATACTCGGCTCGTGTCGAAATCGGCATCCATGTCGGCGTCGTATGTCTGCCAAGTCGAACCGGTTCTCCTCGTTCCATTCTCCCCGCCATGAGTGCATGAGATTGGGAAAAGAGAGTATGTTGACAAGAGATTACCGAAGATCCCCACGACGGCGCCTAAGCTGTTGGTGTTTTAGAACCGATCTTACGTAAAGATTGTTTGATTCGGGGGGTCTCCTTGAATGGAATCACGTAGAGAGATTGACACGGGATTTTTATACAGGTTCAGGCCTTCTCCGGAGAGAATAACAACCCTACTCCTGTGTGTGTTTGGTATTGAGTGTATTTTGAACATTCAGGAGAAAAACTAAGACTATTACATCTGATAGTGCTTGTCTTCCTGATAGCCCGATCCGATCCCTCCCTTCCCTCTCTGATTGCCGCCTTTATATAGTATGTGAAGGAGTGACCGTTTCTCCAGGTGAAGTGGCGCCTCATCACATCCTGTAATGGGCGACGCTATGTGAATCACCGTATTAACTCCTCCACGCCGCCTAACTATATATGAGAGATAATGGAGCATTACGTGCTATTACTTGTGAGTAACAAATAAGATGATGACTATTTGAATTCCTTAATCAGTTGGACCCACTAAATGCAGAGGTTTTATTGATCCTAAGGTGGTCGTAGTGACACAGTCGTAGAAAAGCTACGACCATAAGGTAGTTATAGCAAGACTTACGACTATGGGGTAGTCGTAGCATAACTTCGACTATGGGGGTGGTCGTAGAAGAACTCACGACCACCTAGTAGGCTCTTCCTTATAACATAAAGGAGTATACTCGGGGACCATATGGCGTCATATTTACCTATAATAAGAATTATAGATAAAAGATAAAATGAGGATTATTAGATCCTCGTCAAGTAGTAACTAAATGCAGCTCAATTTTTTTTTAAAAAAAATCATGACATCAGTGCAAATTTATCAAGTAGTTGGACGCAAAATTTCAGCTTCACGTGTATTTTCATTGATAATGTTACATTCCTTGCTACTTTTGCCAATATAATAAGTTGTTTTTTACATTGTTCTGTTGTATTTTCATTGATAATGTTACATTCCTTGCTACTGTTGCAAATATAATAAGTTGTCTTTTACATTGTTCTGTTGTGTTTTCCAGATAATTTTGTCTATTGTTTGAATTACATTGTGTGTTAGAATCAAATGTCATGCAGTTCCTGTGCTTTCAATTTCATATTATGTATGTCCTTTGTTTTTTATAAATGCAGCCCTTCTTATGTCATGCGTGCATGATTTCTTTTTGAGACATGAATAGACATAATAAACAAGTTTATCACCGAACAGTACAGGCTTTGTGATTTGGAGGTGGATTAGGTCATTTGTTCCTCGAAGATGTCGCCATCGTCGCCGCCTCTAGCCACTAAATCACTCGATTGAGTTGTAGGATTTGTAGGAATTTTTTCGATGTGTTTGCACCTTTGTATGTGGATGCTAGATTTAATTGTTAACTTGATTCAGTCCTCAATAGAGTGTCTATGTTTTTTTTCTTCTGTTTTGTTTTATATATCGACAATGTAATTCTACATTTGAAATGGCTTCACCTAAGATCTGAAACTTCTTATGAAAATATGTGATACTATATCCTCTGAATCATTGTAGTTTAACTAGCGATAAAATAGTTCTACAGAACAAAATAAAAATAGACGTATCTTGCTCAATCTAGATACGTCTATGAATGTGTATCTATATTTCCTGGCACGCAATAAAGTGTCATTAGGGGGAATAGAGACGATATGGAAATGCATATATGAAAGCGTCTTCAAGCTTGTAGAGATGCAATCTAAACGACTCATATCATTGTAGACGCGTTTAACAATATATCTCTAAGATCTTTGACACGGTACGTGGGGAGACGCACTAGAGACGCTTTACAAAAACGATTCTATGACGCTATAGAGATGATTGAAAATGTCTTTAACCCATAAAATAGGTGTCTCTACAGGGCTTTTGTGTTGTAGTGGTCAAGCTCAAGGCGAGTACATGCCATCCTTGTTGGTTAGCTTGGCCATTATTTCTCGATTACGTGACTCAAATTCCTCAACTACGGTTAACTCTTCAACCGCGAGTAGTATGGCCATGCATTTCTGGAATCCAATCACTCGAGAGGCCTAGAGATATCTCTCTCGTTGCATAGAGGGGCAAATCCTATCTTGATCGACCATGTCTCGTTGCATGCATCATGACAAAACCCGAAAGCTACCTTTATAACTACTCAGTTACGGAGTAGCGTTTGGCAACCCCTAAGTGAGCCATTACGCATCTCGAGTACGTGCGACGACCTCAAGTCTAAGGTCATAGCATACACATTGTAAATGAGACCAACTGATGACATGTAAGAAAACAACGTTCTCGCAGTGTCTCATGGTGGGTCGTTCCAACCCGATGCTCGCTAACATATGTTTATATTATTGGTTTGATATCTCCATATCTATAACCCGTGAAACATGGTCATCAATCAATACATATGCTAGTCTATTCATATGTGTCCTCATATGTTTCCGACTATGGAACGTTTAAGAATAATCATCACAGAAATATATAGTTTTACAATCAAGTCACATACTTGATAATAAATATTAACGGTGTTATTCTAGGAACAAGAAAACATATTATCCGATAAATTATGAACATAATGAAATATAATAATCTCTATGATTGCCTCTAGAGCATATTTCCAACAGTCTCCCACTTGCACTAGAGTCAATCATTTAAGTATCTAATATCGATAGCTCTTTTGTGCGCCTCATGCTTTGGCTGTGTGAGAGGTTTTGTCAACCGATCAGCAATATTTAAATCCATGTGAACTTTGCATATTTTCACATCTCCTCTATCCATAATATCGCGAATAAGATGAAAGCGCTTGAGTATATGCTTGGACTTTTGATGGGATCCAGTCTCCTTAGCCTGCGCAATGGCTCCATTATTAGCACAATAGAGATCCATTGGGCTCAAGGCACTCAAGACAATACCCAACTCAGCAATAAAATTCCTTATCCAAACACTTTCCTTCACTGCTTTAGAAGCCGTAATGTACTCGGCCTCCATCGTAGAATCAGCAATCGTCTCTTGCTTGGAACTTTTCCAGCTCACTGCTTCTCCGTTCAAAATGAATACAAAACCAGATTGCGAACGATAATCATATTTGTCGATTTGGAAGCTTGCATCGGTGTAACCATTTACAACGAGCTCTTCATCACCGCTATAAACTAGGAACATATCCTTAGTCCTTCTCAAGTACTTAAGAATGTTTTTCATAGTTGTCCAGTGATCTTCACCGGGATCAGCTTGGTATCTGCTTGTAACACTTAGAGCGTATGATACATCTGGTCGAGTACATATCATAGCGTACATGATAGATCCAATAGTTGAAGCATATGAAATATCATTCATACAGTCTCGCTCATTAGTTGTCGAAAGGCACTGACTCTTGCTAAGACTTATACCATGTGATATAGGTAAGAACCCCTTCTTGCCATCCTGCATGTTGAACCGTTTCAACGCCTTGTCAATATAGGTACTTTGGCTTAATCCAATTAGCCTTCTCAATCTATCTCTATTGATCTTTATCCCTAAGATATATGATGCCTCTCCTAGGTCCTTCATAGAAAAACTGTTTTTCAATGAGGCCTTAACGGATTCTAGCATAGGAATGTCATTCCCAATCAATAATATGTCATCCACATATAAGATTAGGATTACAAGCAGGGGCAGACCCTCCCTTCGGGCATGCTCGGGCACCCGCCCAAGCTCCCTCCACCAACACCCCTCTCTCGAGGCGAAGAATCAAGATCCACGACACCACCCACTGGCGTCCGTGAGATAGCCGCAAGGAGGAGGAGCTCCCGATTTGGCGACATGCCGAGTGACCTCGTGGGCTTTATTGAGCTTGGCCGGCTGGCCCATTGGTCCTCACGCATATAGCCTCCTCATTTTCATGGGGCCAGTACTCCTCAATCCTCCCAAGCTCCCCTAACCCTAAGTCACTAACCAAGCGGGCAGCGACAAGGCAAGGCCGCAAGGACGAGGAGAGGTGCGCGGTGGCGAGGAGCAGGGCGTGAGGACGCAGTGGCAAGGGCAGGACGAGGTGATCTTGCAGTGGCTGGGGCAGAGCGCGCAGGCTGCTCCCCACCTCCCACGGTCTTGCGGTGGTCGGCTCGATCCCGGGGCAACGGTAGGCAGAGGCGAGGCGGCAGGCGGCAAGCATGCGGCGATGACGGAGAGGCGAGGCGAGGCCGAGGGCAAGGGCGAGGCGAGGCACGACACCGGCTCGGCCCCCACCCTAGGGTGCGCGCCAACAGCCCCGGCCTCCCAAAGCGCTTGGTGGCCAGCTCGGTCGATGTACTCCCCATGGAGCTCAAGCTATGGTGTGTATGACCTTGATCTCTTCTTGATTTCTATCTCTGAAGTCTAAACATTTTAGTAATTCAGTTCAAATTCATATGTATAACAGTTCATCATGTGATCATTTCGACAAGAAGCTAATAAAGTTCAAATCCAAGTGATATTTTAAGGTTGTTCTTTGAAGAATTCCTGTGATTCATGGTGGAGTAGGTATGAATCTAGTAGTTGATTAATGGTGAAGAGAATGACTAGAGATCCGGATGACTTTCACTCCAAAAATTTGGAGTAGATTCTAAGAGAATGACAGCCTTAAGGCTTGAGTACATGTCATTCAGAGCATTTATCCTACAAAGCTCGAAAGTGAAGTTGATTCCTCAATCATCTTCAAATGCTCAAATGTTCCAAGCATCTCTGCATATTCTCCATGTCTTTGCCTTGCTATCAAGGAAATTTAAGATTCTTTAGCTTAAAGATTCAATCTTCATGATTGTAGCGATATAATACCACATCTAAAACTTTTGTGTGATGCAAGAGTGGAGGACATGATTGCCGACTCGAAGGCGCACAAGGTGGTGGTGAAGAGGAAGAAGGCGACTACCGACCCAATGAAAGTGGTGGAGCGTGTTCAGAAAAAGACCGGTAGCAAGGTGAGCTCCTCTCGTCGATACAGCCATAGCTAAAATTTTGTCTTGGATCTGCCCCTGATTACAAGTGCGCACCTACTAATCTTTATGTAAACACAAGGTTCTTCTTTGTTCTTGACAAAACCAAACCTTTTGACCTCCTAATCAAAATGTATATTTCAACTCTGAGATGCTTGCTTTAACCCATAAATGGATTTCTGAGGTTTGCACATTTTACTAGCATTATTTGGATCGACAAAACCCTCAGGCTGTGTCATGTACACATCCTCACTTAGGTTTCTATTAAGGAAAGCCGTTTTGACATCCATTTGCCATATCTCATAATCGAAATATGCAACAATAGCTAGAATGATTCATACACATTTAAGCAACGCTACCGGCGAGAAAGTTTCATCATAGTCAACTTCTTGAACTTGTCGAAACCTTTTGCGACTAGTCAAGCTTTATGAATATGAACACTTCCATCCATGTCAATCTTTTTCTTATAGACCCATTTGCACTCAATGGTTTTAACGCCATCAGGCGGATCAACTAGGTTCCAAATCTGATTGTCTCCCATAGAGTCTATCTCGAATTTCATGGCTCCAAGCTATTTCTCAGAGTCTGGGTCCATCATCGCTTCCTTATAAGTCACAGGCTCATCGCTGCCCAACAACAATATATCACGCGAATACCGAGCAGGTACTTTGCGCGTCCTATCTGACCTTCGTAGATTTGGTGCTTCCCCGACCAGGGTATCTCCAATTGCGGGTTCCCCAACCACTTTTTCCCTTATAGGGGCGTCTGCGGCCAGGTCCTCCACAAGTGGAGTTTCTCGTACCTCTTCGAGTTGCACGGTTCTCCCACTCGCCATTCTCGAGAGAAACTCTCTCTCTAAAAAGGCACTGTTTCGAGCAACAAATACTTTACCCTCTTCTTGATTGTAGAAGTAATATCTTTTGATTTCCCTAGGATATCCTATAAAGACGCATTTATCTGACTTGGGTGTGAGTTTATCAGACGTCAAACGTTTAACATAGACATCACATCCCCAAATCTTTAGAAAAGACAAACTAGAACTTTTCTGAGTCCACATCTCATATGGCGTTTTATCCACTAATTTAGATGATACCCTATTTAAAGTGAAAGCAGTAGTTTTTAGAGTGTAACCCCAAAAAGACAATGGCAGATCCAATTAGCTCATCATCGACTGAACCATATCAATAAGGTTCGATTACACCGCTCGGACACTCCATTCCACTGTGGAGTGCCCGGTGGTGTAAGCTGTGGGACAATTCCACATTACTTCAAATGATCACGAAATTCCTGGCTCAAATATTCACCTCCACGATCATATCGTAAAAACTTGATTGTTTTGCCAAGTTGATTCTGTACCTCACTCTGGAATTCCTTAAACTTTTCAAATGATTCCAACACATGCCTCATTAAGTAGATATGTCCACATCTACTAAAGTCATTGGTGAAAGTAATGAATTACTAAAAACCACCTCTAGATGTCATGCTCATTAGCCCACACATATCTGTATGTACAAGTGCCAGCAAGTCAGATTCCCTCTCAGTTCGTCCAGTGAAAGGCGCCTTAGTCATCTTTTGAAGTAGACAAGATTAGCATGTTTCAAATAACTCCAAATCAAATGAGTTTAGAAGTCCATCATCATGGAGCTTCTTCATACGTTTCTCACTTTTGTGACCCAAACGACAATGCCAAATAAAAATGGAATTCATGTCATTAGGCTGAAGCCTCTCCGCATTAATATTATAGACGAGTGCATCATCAAGATTTAAAATAAACAACCCATTCAACACGGGAGCATAGCCATAAAACAGTTTATTCAAAAATATAGAACAACCATTGTCCTCAATAATGAATTTATAACCCTCTGCCAACAAACATGAGGCAGAGATAGTGTTTCTACTTATGGCTGGGACGCAATAACAATTATTTAATTCCATAATAAATCCTGAAAGCAAATGTAATGGCAAGGTCCCGATGCCTAATGCAGCAACCCTTGCTTTATTCTTGACGCGAAGATCCACCTCGCCTCTTACAACGCTCCTACACGTTGTTAGACTCTGTATCAAATTACAAATATGAGCAACCGATTCAGTATCAAATACCGAAGAGTTAATGGGAGAATCAGCAAGAAAAACATCTATAACATTAATACCTGAAGTTGAAGGCTTAGTCCCACCATTCTTTTTCAGATCAGCTAGGTATTTCTTGCTATTCCTTTTCCAATGACCTTGCTCTTTGCAATAAAAGCATTCATTCTCTGGAGTCAGGTTGGACTTAGTCTTGGGCTTAGGCTTGTTAGTATGGATCTCATCCATAGTTTTAGCCTTGCCTTTTCCTTTGACCCCAAGTTTTAGCCTTCTTCTTGAAGCTTGTACTCTTTTGCACCATCATCACCTTACTGTTGCTTTTCTTAACGCTATCTTCTACAATCTTGAGCATCATATGCAGCTCGGTGATATTCTTGTCTAAGCCATTCATATAGAAGTACAAAATGAATTGCCCATAGCTTGCAGGAAGTGAAGCAAGAATCAAGTCACTAGTCAACTCTTGGCTAAGGGGAAAACCAAGTTTTTCCAAGCTCTGTGTGTAACCAACCATCTTGATCACACGAGGGCTCATCAGACTGCCCTCAGCTAGCTTACACCCAAACAATTTCTTCGAGATCTCATATCTCCCAGTTATTGCTTGTGTCTCAAACATGCCTTTGAGCGCCACGATCATATCGTGGGCCTCTATATTCTCAAAATGTTTCTTAAGGTCTGAGTTCATGGCAGCAAGCATGAGACAGCTAATATCAAGGGACTCATCACATGCCTTTTTATACATGTTTTTAAGAGTACTAGTAGCATTTCCAGCAGGCACTTCTGGAATTGGTTCCTCTAGAACATGTTCCTTTTTATCTTGCCTAAGAACAATTCTTAGGTTATGGACTAATCCAGAAATTTGTTCCATTTAGTTTTTCTTTATCAAGTATCGAACGTAAAGCAAAACTAGAGGTAAGTACAACAATTGGTGCCATGATCTACGACATAAAATATGCAAAACTAAGACATGTTCAAGAAAAGTAACTTCTATTAAACAATTTAATAAGGATACTCCCACTAAATACCATATCCCTCTTATGACATTTAGTAATTCAAGACCCATAATCTATGTATCTATTAGTGAGCTTTGGCATCACTGCAAGAAGATTAGTGAATTTGGTAAGTAACCATTTGCTAATCATATCTCTATATAACTCTTGTTGTTGGACAGCATCTCTATGCTCTGGCACCCAACCCTATGCCCCAAGGTCTATAACCGTTATGATAACCTTGTCAAGTCAAACCAATGCTATGCGTGTAAGTGTCCGACACAAACCAATCTAGTCAAGGAAAATTAATGGCACTCTGTTTTAGCAAGACCAACTATTAAAATACATGACTTTGCATAGTGAAGCTAATTTGAGAGGGCACCAATTCAGCTTAATATTATGTGAAGGAATTTTATTTCTACCATGTTAAAAGCATTCAGAGCAATTAAATAACATACATAGAAATAAATGAACAGAAATGTAAAGACATTCACAAACAATCACATTGCATCGTGATATAGTATGGCCCTTCCACATGGTGATCTCTATCGCCGTGCTTCCTATTCTCTAAGTGGCCAAAACCTCCACGTACTCCCACTAAGCCATAACACCATAGCACACACTAGTAAGAGTTACAAGGAGTGAAGAAGCATCACAAGTCGATGCGTAAGTCGTTATACAATTATAGACAACCTTGGACTGCAATAAGCATGACACGCAGGTCATGAATATTACATACATATATGCATCTCATACATTATTTACATGCATAATGGGCCATACTATTCACAACAATCCTACAAAACAAATATGCATAGAATCACATTCTATCTAACAGATGGTGTAAAAAAGCAATACCATATACCAAGTTACGATCCTAGTCCACAGGGGGGCAGGGGTGGGGATTCTAGTCCATATACCAAGGTCCTATTCGGCAATTTCTCTCACCGGTGAGCGGAGCGGAGTTAGAGGGGCGGCAGCCCATTCGGGGTCACAGGGACGAGAGCCCCTGTTGCGAATTTTTTCGAACTACGTAGATCCAATCTACTATTCCGTCCATGTAAATCACATTGGATTAATCACATTAACCCTTTCCGATCGCAACTATGATTCGATCAACCAGATTGATCTTCGCATGCTCCATGGATTTACACCTTCACTGTCTGCCCTGATGGCGAAAACCGACCTGTCAAGGCAAGTCGTGATTAGACCATGAAAACACGATCACCGAATAATGATCATGATCCCATCTTGAGACCACCGCACATGGATGATCATATTGACCATTGGCAAAATCAATCTATTATATAGAACGACCAACAGAAACAGTAATAGATCACATCTATGACTCCCACATATCACAATATGTATCTAATCCGAATCTAAAACTAGACGGGATGGCTTTGATACCACTATTGAAACATGGGTAGGCTACGCTAGCACAAAATAAAAAATCTATCACGTAAACAAGGAACCTCCACTAGTAATAGATCACGAGATTACCACTAGACGCGCAGACTCGTAGCGGAAGTAGAGTCGATGTAGCGTGTTGGTGCGGTGGTAGTCGTACAAGCCGCACGTCTCCTCCTCCTGCTCCTTGTGATCGTCACGAGTTGCGGATCGTCCTAGTGCTGATGCTTTGCATCAACACCTCCAAGGTATCCACGCGTACGGGGCAGGGACACCACGCGCTAGAGTGCTAGCACCAGCGACATGGTATTGGATGAGGAAGGTGTGGCTGCTAGGGTTTCAGGAATTCCAAAAATTGCTTCAACCCTATGCCACCGCCCCTCTATATATAGGCATCCATGATGGGTCTCAAACTTTAAGGCCCATTAGGAACTCGTGGCCCATAAGAATTCGGATCACCATCCAAAACGTGTCCCAGCCCTTTAAGCATGTGACCCTATAGGTTCACGTACACTTGGACATAGCCCGAGTACGGTTAACTCTTTAATCGCGAGTAACATGGCCATGCATTTCTGGAATCCAATCACTCGAGGGGCCTAGAGATATCTCTCCTGTTGCATGGAGGGGTAAATCCTATCTTGATCAACCATGTCTCGTTGCATGCATCATGACAAAACCCGAAAGCTACCTTTATAACTACCCAGTTACGGAGTAGCGTTTGGCAACCCCTAAGTGAGCCATTACGCATCTCGAGTACGTGCGATGACTTCAAGTCTAAGGACATAGCATACACATTGTAAATGAGACCAACTGATGACATGTAAGAAAACAACGTTCTCGCACTGTCTCATGGTGGGTCGTTCCAACCCGATGCTCGCTAACATGTGTCCATATTATTGGTTTGATATCCCCATATCTATGACCTGCGAAATATGGTCATCAACCAATACATATGCTAGTCTATTCATATGTGTCCTCATGTGTTTCCGACTATGGAACGTTTAAGAATAATCATCACAGAAATATAAAGTTTCACAATCAAGTCACATACTTCATAATAAATATTAACGATATTATTCTAGGAACAAGATAACATGTTATCCAATAAATTATGAACATAACGAAATATAATCATCTCTATGATTGCCTCTAGGGCATATCTCCAATAGTAATTAGGCTCCGGCTTTCAAGTACACTACCAGAAAACAGTTAAATTCCCGAGTGTCCAAAACACTCAGGGAAATAACATAAACACTTGGGATACTAATTCCCGAAGGTCGGCCATCGGGAAACAACACTCGAGATCCTTTCGTCGAGTAAAAACTAATTTCACGAGTGTTCCACTCGAGAGAAATAACTTCGTCGTGTGTTTCGATTTACACTCGGGAAACATTCAACACTTGGGAGAACAGTTTGCACAACGGGTTCAGCCAGCGTAACGGAATACTTTACTGAGTGTTGGCACTCGGGAAAGTAGAGAAATTGACACTCGGGAACAGTCCTTTCCCGATGTGTCCCAAAAACTAGCCTGAGTGTAGCACTCGGGAAAAATAGCCACGTGGTGATCAGTTCCCGATTGGTCCCGAAAATTGGCCCGAGTGCATTCTAACACTCGGGAATTGTGTTTTATTTCCCCGAGTGTGTTTTAACACTTGGGAAGATTATATTTGCTCAAGTGTTTGTACCGAGTGTCCGTCAACCAAGGACACTCGAAAATATTAGGTGTTTTTCGAGTGAGTGCATGTCAACCCAAGATGCACGGGAAATACCCAAAAAGCGTATGCACCAATTTTGTACGTATAATGCATTCCACAACAAGAACAATACCACCAATTAGCCACAAATCATTACATATATAGATTCGACAAGACTAACATAATGTTCGAGTTCACAATATAACATTGACATATATAGATCGGATATCCACAACAGATTCGAGTTCAAATTCAAAAAGCTAGGCATAAGGCATGATACATATAACAGTTCCAAGTAGTTCACGAAGTACAATATGAAAAGGATAGCTAGAACAAGTGTCGCGATAATGCCCCCAACAATCCACTTGTTCCAGTCCATCCTCTTTGACATTGCCATGCACCTATGAGCAAGAGCAGGAGGATCTCATTACCACAACATACAATGGGATAAATGGAAAATAAGTGTCACTGGTATGCCTAGTTGAAGCACCAGGACATGATAGATGAACTTAGTTCAATTTCCTTTAGGGATGCGTAATGAGAATAGCAAGTCTATAAATGGTATGTAATAGTGCACTAGTTAAATTAATCGCTTTACAAGTATGTATTGGACTAGTGACCCCAAGCTCCAATGCATGGGATAAATATCGATACAAGTTGAAATTTACAAATATATGTCCATTTATCCATTATTTTCCAATCAAGCGCACTACAAGGAAATCGGACATATGCACTTGAGGCTCAAGGTTCAGCAATTGCAATTTTTCGAAGCTTAATTACTTCGCACATAGTGATAAAATTGTTCATATGCACATTTACTTTCAATTTTCACTACTGTTATGTCATTTTAAATTAAGAAGAAAAGCAAGAAAAGAAGGAGCGCTTGAACTATACTCAATTATTACAAACAAGATCAAGAATAATATTAACATATTGTACAACAACAACAACCGGCAATGAAAAGTGTATGGTTCAAAAAAACTACAATAGATCCAATTGTAATCTAGCAAAGACTCACTGCTACAAGCATGGATGATAATTAACATAAATGGGGTCTCCAGTCAACAAGAATAACTGAAATATTTGGGCATATTCCTATCAGCTAGCATGCATCACACTTGAGAAGTTACATGAATTCATTTAACATTGATCACAAATTGTAATATTGACAAGTCGCCAAAGGCAACTTCCTTATTGTCAAGCCTTCTTATTATTCCATTTATTATCTCCGAATTCTCAATCCCATAACCAGATAATTATCAAAAATATATTTTCTCGCACACTATGCATAATTAAGATTTGTGATGTATAAATTAGCATAAAATTGCCAAAACGTCAAGAATTACTAGAACTACACAAACAAAAACTTACATACTAGATATTTATCCAAGAAGGCAAGAACTATTAACACAAATATAGTTCACCAAGAAACTACTCACAAACAAAACACGGGACATGTCCAGACACAAATATAGTCCATTTTGCAACTCATGTCCAAAGAAGCACCACATTACTAGTTTTGTATCTTTACTAGTGAGCAATCAAATCTTGAACTAGATTCGTGAATCATGTAGCACCGTGACATGATAGATGAACTTAGTACATGCACCACACAAACATTGGTGTCGCTAATTAAGTGTACAATTGATCACTACTTCATTCAACAAACAAGAGATTATGAGAATCAAAGTACATGACAAAGGAGCACATCCAAAAATACTATTCAGATGCCCAAAAGCACCAGATTTTGCACTCCACAGACTTTTGAAGACCCACATTAACCATGATAACAAGGCTGGCTCACCTAAATCTCCCCACCAAGAAAAAACAAATCAGAAAATGATCTCAGCCATCTATTTTATACAAGTTTGAGCAGTCAGGTCTTGGGTGGACAAATGGGTCTTTTGTTTTGGTAATTGGGAACATAGTGGTATTGAACAACATTCGACTAATGGTTAAACATTCAATAACTTTTGAGAGGTTTGCTACCATAGAAATATAGTTCAATTATTTCTTCAATTATTCCATAGTACTCAACAGTTGTATTGCTCCCATCCTGTCCAATAGTCACCAATCCACTATATATTAAGTGTTGTTGCATTAGGTCGTTCCCTCTCATGTGTCGATGTTCGAAAGCGGTAGCCATTTACATCATAGGTACTATAGGACAACACCTGAGTGTGGCATCCTTGAGCAACTTGCCCCAATTCGCTGCTCATAGACTTGTCATTCAAGCTCTATAGGATAAATAGAATGGGTTTCATGTGTTAGTTCCTCTTTACTTAGTAAATATTATGTGCAAGGGGGGCTAGTTAATAGGAAAGTTAGTTTTTGATAGAACCAAGTCGGGAAATTTGGTTTGCCATTCCCAACACCCTTCCTAAGAAGGGTCTCAATTTGTTTTTCGGATGGATCTTGACGTTCCCTCTCATGTGTCGATGTTCGAAAGCGGTAGCCATTTACATCGTAGGTACTATAGGACAACATCCAAGTGTGGCATCCTTGAGCAACTTGCCTCAATTCGCTGCTCATAGACTTGTCATTCAAGCTCTATAGGATAAATAGAATGGGTTTCATGTGTTAGTTCCTCTTTACTTAGTAAATATTATGTGCAAGGGGGGCTAGTTAATAGGAAAGTTAGTTTTTGATAGAACTAAGTCGGGGAAATTCGGTTTGCCATTCCCAACACCCTTCCTAAGAAGGGTCTCAATTTGTTTTTCGGATGGATCTTGACGTTGCTTCCACTCGTTCCCAACAAATTCCCTATAGGCAACAAGAAAAGTAGATTAAACACTCATGCATCAATTCTTGGGGAAAAATAATTGTTGCCTACCTAATGTAATCATCCACTTCAGAGAGGTTGGTAAACACATACAACATCGTAGTCAACTACTCATCCCACGATAAAACTTTGGGAGTACTGACGAGGATTAAAACCGCTATGTATTAATTTAAATACATAAAAAGACCATATGTCTTCATGATCGTAACCCCTAAGGCTAACGACCTCATTGGTCGTAAGGATTCCAGAGGTTACACGATGGGTACCGGTCGACTAGGTTCACCGGTGGTCGCTTCGAAATACTATGAACTGGTACCATTAACCGTATGATGAATGGAACACGTGCTAAACGTTCCATAACTTATGATGACATACAAGACTCTGACGATAAACCATCTTATGTTAAATGTCTCAAATACTTAACCGCAAGGCGCTTAGCACATTGTTAACTACCTTAAACCTCCGACCGCTTGTAACATTTCATCAAGGACGTCTTTCCTCAGAGTAACTGTCGCCCCTTCGAGAGTTATTTAACGGTGAAGTCGTAAGACGAGGAGGAGACACACAACAAAGAAACAATGAAGGCAACACGAAACCGAAGCAAGAGTATTCAATACATTCAAGTAATTGGAGATAGTCCTAGTCAAGTCTTGTAAACCCGGTTCATATAAATAAAGAGCAATTTCATTCTCTTCCAGGATACTCTACGTCATTTTCCTCCTTTTATTTTCATAAGATCGGTGATTCGATCGTCGACAGCTGGCGCCGTCCGTGGGGGAGAAGACGTAAGTTTCTTGAAGAAACTTTTCGCTCACACAAATTCTCACCCAAGTTCTGGCAATCGTTAATGCGAATATGCCCGGAGTCTGGGATGAGGAGAATTGGTTCGACTTGGCGGACTATGACAACCTCGACATGGAAGGATGCATTCGTGCCATGGAGGAAAATGGCAGATCATCCTCATCTTCCTCCTCCGCCGGCTCGCACGTCGCCGACGATAGCGAGATCGACCAGATGGACGAGGATGCGCCACCGTTACCGGTGGCGCAATCGAGAACTAGCCATTCGATCAGTTCGAATATCGTGATCTTTCAAGCCCGCCTTTCCGGCCAAGCAAAGCAGTGAAGAAATTTCAGCACCTTCACTGAAAATCTCTATACCGATGAAATCATGGTCGAAAGATACTCTCCTCGGCTTCGGCAATTCCAGGAGTCAACCGACATCTGGTAACGGTGTCGATGAAGCCTCCACTGGTCATAGACCACGTGGGGATAATCACGCTCAGCATACGATCGGCAGTACGCCGAATCAGGCTGAGGAGACCTCAGGAGGTTCTCATCTCCGACCGCTCTCCGTCGTGGAAACTTCTGGCAGAAGCACTGATAAGCTCTCCATTAGTTACGATGGAAGCTCATCAGAAGATCGATGCTGGAGGCACGAAGTCAACGCGATCGGAGATGAAAATCAAGATGCCCTGCACGGTCCTACACTCTCTACCACGCCATCACGTGTTGTTAGAGATGATCCGAGCCGTCAGGCACCAACTTCCGGAGGCCACGGAACTGATCGACGTCCATCAACCACTCCGCTCGCACCGCCCACCCAGAATAGTTGATGTATGATCAAACCGAGGGTCGGGGAGGTTCAGTTCACGCACACCTCGACCGGTTTGAACCCCCGAGACCTTCGATAATGTACAAAACTTGCGACGTGTTCAAGATATATTAAATAATTCTGATCCTGCTTTAGCAGAACTCCAGTTTTATCTGACTTGTAGGTCAAGTATCCGAAATTCTCCAATGCAGACCATGCAAGACCGATGCATATCGAACAAAGGGTTTCAGGAGTCAAACTATGACTTCATCTCACCGCTCCTCCCTCGGCGAGGGACAAGATGGTCATACTCGAAGCAATCCGATACCAAGGCCTCCTCGACGATTCCGACCAAGGAGTCATGAGGGGAGAAGGTTATTTCATGAAGCCACTCCCCCATCACGTCGAGAAGAACCATCGCTTGGACCTGACGATCTTCGGCATCGTCTGAATCAAGTAGGCGGTCGGAGACATCATACCAATGTCCACGACCGGATCGGCACACCGGAGTTCCAGCGTTCCAATCTTAGGAACCGGTCTCCGACCGATTACAATCCGGCACCTTCCCAGAGAAGGCGTCATGAATCAATCACAGGTTGTCGGGCCTTCTCTGCAGGGCTCCAAGCTGTGCGTTGGCCTAACCGGTTCCGACCGGCCAATTTGGACAAGTTTAATGGAACTCAAAATCCGTTGGAATTTCTCCAAATCTATACCACCGCCATCAGGGCTGCTGGAGGCGATGAAAATGTGATGGCCAACTATCTACCCACCGTGCTCGAAGGGTCTGCCCGGTCGTGGTTATTGAACCAACCGGTTGGAACGATCTATACTTGGGAGCAACTCTGTGACCTTCTGATTGCAAATTTCCAGGGTACGTACGATCGCCCTGGAAAGGAGGATGATCTCCACCGAATCCGGCAGGGCTCTGATGAGACTCTACGTCAATACATCAAGAGGTTTAGCCAGGTTCGCAATTCTATTCCCGAGGTCGCAGAATCCTCTGTTATTCAGGCCTTCAAAAGCAGTTCGAGGAATCGACGGTTTCTTTGAGCACATAGCAATGAACCCCCAAGAACAACCGTTGAGCTTTTTGATATGGCCGACAAGTATGCCACCGCTAGCGAAGCAATCGAGTGGTCTTGAAGCCATTGATCGGAAAGATAAGATTCTCACCCGGCCGACAAACCGAGAAAAAAGAACAAGAAGTCTCTCAAGAAGAAGAAGAACCGCAGATCCGACGACAAGGAGGTCCTAGCCATTCCTGATAAATTCATGAAGGGCAAAAAGGACTACACCGGTCGGGGCAAGACAAAAGCTCCGACCGAAGGATTCCAGAAAAAGAAGAAGTGGTGTCCACTTCACCAGCAGGCAGGGCATGATCTACGCACCTGTCGAGTTTGGCAAAAGAAACTGGAAGATTATTATGCAGGTGAAGGACCATTTCCCGCAATACAAGAACCCGGAGAAACGAGCTCCAAAAAGGACAAGGATGGCGACGAAGAGATGGAGTACCAGGATCCCCAACATACAGTCAACATGATTTTTGGAGGATCTTCTTCATACGAATCCAAACGTCATCTGAAAGCCGTGGAGCGGGAGGTCAACCTCGTCGAATCTCCGAACACTATCAAGCAATCGAAGTGGTCGGACATTGCAATTTCTTCAAGAAGGACGATCGCCCCATTCCTTCGACTTCGACCGGTAGGTTCTCTATTGTTGTCGAACCAACCATTAATAATTGTAGGGTTAATCGAGTCTTGGTAGATGGAGGTAGTTCTTTGAATATATTATTTTCGGGAGCTTTAGAAGAAATGCAGGTCCCCATCTCAAAGGTGAAACCAGTGAAATATGCTTTTCATGGCATAGTTCCTGGCTCCACCGCTAAACCAATAGGACAAGTTTCCTTACCGGTTACGTTCGGAAGGCCTAATAACTTTCGAACGGAAAAAATTTCGTTTGATGTGGTAAACTTTGAATCCGCATACAACGGGATTCTTGGTCGACCGGCGTTAGCAAAATTCTTGATAGCCACGCATTACGGTTATCAAAGTTTGAAAATGTCGGGGCCGAAAGGAGTCATCACTATTCGGGGTGATCGTAAAATGGCTTATGCATCTGATCGAAAATCCTTAGAACTGGTCGATGAACTCCCGACCGTGAGAGGCTAATTCATCGCCATGCAAGCCAAGCACACAAGACCGAAGATGACACCAAAACCCTCCGACTGCATACAAAAGAGGTATCCTCGACAAAGGCACTTCTCGGACGGCGCCAAGTCGTTACTCGACCAAGATCCAGCCCACCGCCGCAAGGTTCGGTGGGGGGCAAGGCTCGATCCTAAATAGGAAGAGTCGCTCGTCTCCTTCCTCCGAGCAAATTAGGACATATTCGCCGGCAAAGTCCGATATGCCCGAGTCCCTCGGGAGGTGATCGAGCAGGCTAGCTCTCCACCGATAAAAACCGATCAAGCGAAAGCCGCAGGCGTTTTGCACTGATCGGAAGGAGGCAATCCAATCGAGATTGACAAGCTTCTCAAAGCCGGATTCATTCGTGAAAGTCAACCACCTCGGGCTCGCCAACCTGTAATGGTTAGGAAGAATAATGGGAAATGGCGAATGTGTATCGACTTTACAGATCTTAATAAAGCTGGTCCGGCGATTTATTTTCCCCTTCTACGCATTGATCAACTGGTAGATTCTACCTCTGCACAATTACTAAGTTTTTAGATGCGTATTCGTGGTACCACCAGATTAGTATGTGTAAAGAGGATGAGGAGAAAACTTCCTTCATCACTCCATATGGCACTTATCGTTATGTTAAGATGCCATTTGGTCTCAAAACGCCGGTGCAACTTTTCAAAGGTTGATGCAAAAACCTTTAGCCCGCAAATAGGTCGGAATTTAGAAGCTTACGTTGATGATCCGTCGTAAAGACCACCAACGCTAGCAACCACATCTCGACTTACAAGAAACTTTCAAAGAACTCGAGAAGGCATAACCTCAAGTTGAATCCTAAAAGTGTGTGTTCGGAGTTTCACTGAAAATTGCTTGGTTTCCTAGTCTCGGCTAGAGGTATCGGGTTTAATCCAATAAAGATAGCGACCATCGACCGGATGACCTCCGACCACGAAGAAGGAAGTCCAAAACTAATCGGCAGATGGCGGCGCTAAGTCGTTCATAGCAAGGTTAGGAGAAAAATGGTTACCTTTCTTTAAACTTCTCCGTAAACATGGGAGTTTTGAATGGACTAAAGAGGCAAACGATGCCTTTGAAGAACTTAAAAAGTACCTTACAAGTCCCCCGGTTTTAGTCTCTCCGAGATCGGGAGAAACACTGCTAATGTACGTGGCAAGAACTCCACAAACAAGGAGCGTGTAATCGGTCGGAAAGGATAACATCCAACGACCAGTTTATTACGTAAGCGAGGTCTTACATGGACCAAAGGAAAGATACCCATAGGTACAAAAGTTGCTCTATGGTCTCCTTATGTCTTCAAGGAAGTTAAGGCATTACTTTCAGGCCCACAAAGTGGTCGTACCGACGGGATATCCCCTTGGTCAAGTCCTTGGAAACAGGGAATCGTCAGGACAAATAGCAAAATGGGCAGTTGAACTAGGGGCGTTCGACCTCCATTTCATTTCACTAACAAATGATAAAGTCCCAAGCAAGAGCGAAATTCATTGCCGAATGGACAAACCTCAACCCACCCAAGGGCCCGTATGAACACCACGAGGAGTGGACAATGTACTTTTACGGTTCTTTGATGTTAAAAGGGTCGGGGGCTGGAGTGATCCTGATATCCCCTATTGGCGAACACATCAAGTACGCCATCCAGTTAAATTTTCCTACCACAAATAATATGGCAGAATATGAAGGTTTATCGGCGATTTCGAGCGACTTCGTTCACGGATTCGCAGACATTAGTGAAAGGCGATTCTCAACCGGTAGCGAATCAAGTAGGGAAAGAGTATCAATGCTCAAGTACCAAGATGTCATCTTATCTCGCGGAAGTATGAAAACTCGAAAAGCACTTCTTTGGTTTTTAGATCCAACATATTCCTAGAAAGGAAAAATTTTCGCGGACCCGGTTGGCACGGATGGCCTTCACGAGGTCAACCGTCCCGCCCGAATTTTTCTCGAGCAACTCGATTCACCCTCGGTGAGTCGAGCCTTCCGAGAACATACATGATTCTTTACAGTGTCGAACAAACCAATCAATGTAACATGGATGCTCCATGTGTCGTTGACGGTTGGCTGCCACAATCAAGGTAGAGATTGATGACATTGATCTACAATTATCTTCAAGATGACATAATTCCAAAAGATGATGTAGAGGCCGATCAGATAGCACGAAAAGCCAAATCATACACTCTAATCGAACGCATTTTGTACAAACGAGGATCTCATGGAGTGTTGATGAGATGCATATCTCAAACGGATGGCATTAAGTTGCTAATCGAAATCCATGAAGGAGTCTCTGGAGCATTATCATTCCTTGTAATGACCTTAAAGTTCTTACATACTAAATTAAAATTAAATAAAATTATTATTTTATTGGATTTTCAAATTTGAAAGAGTTTGATTGCTTTATTTGAATTTCTGAAGTTTTAAAAGTCAAAATTAAAGTTTTATTAAAGTTTTTGAAGTTTAATTTGAGTTAAAGTTGAAAAATAAAATTAATTAATTTTAGAATTTTCTGAAATTTTAAAAGCTTTTCCCTAATTATTTTAAAGGCAAAATAAATTATGAGCAAAAACTATTACCATTTAAGTTGGAATTATTTTTATTAAGTTCAAAATAATTATAGGAATTTTTGAGAATTTTTCTAGAATTTTTGGACTCTATTTGCTATGTTCAAAAAATATTTGATTTAATGCTTAATCCTTATTTCGAAAATAAAAAAAATTATTTTCTTCCACGTGGAGCTTCCCATCGGGTCACCCTCTTGATTCTGCCCAAAGTCATGCACACTTAACATCCAGGTTCTTCATGCATGGCTACCACTTGCCCTTTTGTCTCTAATCAATATATATATTCCTTTTATTCTTTTATTCCTCTCTTTCTCTCTCTGCCGCACTGCTACAGTAACCGTCGGGTACTGTTCATCCAGATCCAACGTGCTGCAGTAAATCGCGCGGTACTGTTCATCCTCAACCTCCAGCCGAGAACTGCTCCGAACGGGTACACAACCAACCCAAAACTTCCAAATTTGATATCTTTCTCTACGGTGCACATAAAGGCGAGCCGCTTATACTCACGCGTCTGTCTTGATCTCCTTTCCCAATCCCCTGATTTGGTGTTCTCCGAATCAATCTATTTTTGTCGCAATCTGCAGAAAACCGAGCTTCAACTCCATTAATGGTCGCGGTGGTTTTTCTCCCCATTCTCCCCATTCAATGCGTTAAATTGAATCCGTCGAGGCGTAAACGTCGCATTATTGTCACGCACATCACAACACCTTCAATTGGATGTTATCTCCACTACATACCGTTAATTTCATCGCTTTACTTTCGTTCTCAATTGCAACCAAAGCCGCCGCCTCGTGGCTCTTCACATTCCCGCCGATTCGCCCTCCTCCTTATAAAGGGAGCACCAGTGCCTCTCCACAACCACAACCCATCCTCAAAATCTCTCCTCCCTCTCCCCATAGTTTGGCCGAATTTGGAAGTTGAAGCTCGAGGTCCGAACGCCGCTCGTCGGTCAATTGCGCCCTACGGTGAAGCCCCGCACCATCGACCACACCACTAGCTTCGCCGACGCGTTTCTCGCCGTGCTCCTCGCCGCCGGATCATCGCCGAGCACCGCCGCCACCGTGAGCCCAAGCCGCGCCGACGCCGCCGCCCTCGTCTCCGGCCATCCATACACGTTCCTCCGCAACCGAGGTGAGCACCGCATCCCCATCATCCCTCTCTCCATTACACCCTCGCCGTCCGTCGGAATGCCGCCGTTCGCAATGTCTCCATCTAAATCATAAACCGCTTTTTCTTTTGCGAATCGCGTCGCCGTCGAGCTAGCGCCGCCACACCGCTCCACCTATGGCTTCGCGATCGTCGTCCTCTCACGTGATGCTCTCCTTCCTTGCTGCCACCATCACCGGAGCACGGTCGGTACTAGGTCCAAACCGTCGGCCACTTTCTTTGTGTTCTGTCGGATGTTGAAGATAATGAACAGTAGGCATACAGATAATTAGTGTTTTGAGTTTTGTACATACAAATTTTATTCTTCCAAAATTCTTGTTCTCACATGCAAGCTCCAAATCCATCAATTCTTTCACCTAAATTCATCTAAATTCATCTACTATTTTTAGTATTTATTTCATAATTTTAGATTTTATTTAATTTCCGTTAATTATTTGGTCCATTTTGCGCGTGCTGTCAGCCGCCGACCGACGCGCACTTCCACCCCAACCGAGGCGAGCGTTCCTGCCTCGCGTTCCCTTCAAATCGCCACAAACCTCATCCGCTAACTCCTCTCCGCTTGTCGCAATGCCGACGTTCGCCGTCGCCGAAGATTTTCTCTGTCAGATCGCCGCCATCGAATGTTATCTCGTCCGAGCCGCCTACACCGTTGAGTTCGCCTCAACGTGTTCTACGCCGTATTTTCTCTCCATGGCCATAAAGATTTTTCTTTGTTCTTAGCCATCCAAACAACAAATTTTGATGAATAGTAAAATTTTCGGAATTTTATTATTTCATGTGACGCTCAACCTTCCTAATTTCGTTCTCCTCATACGAACTCCGATTTCGTCGATTCAACTTCCTAAATTCATATAAAATCGATACCTTCCTAGCAGTATTTATGTTATAATTTTTGGATTTTATTTGGATTTTATTTGAATATTATTTGAATTCAAATCGCTTACGTATAGATTTCGATTTACTTGGACGACCGGATTTCAACGCCGCTTGAGAATAATCCATTAAGCAAGGCAAGTTACATTCTTGAACATGTTAATCCCAGTATTTAAAATTATTTAAATTCTGTTTTAAATTATTATTGCATGCGATTTATATTCAAGTAATTTAAATTCTGTTTTAAGCTTTATAGTTATTCCCAATGCCTTTGTATGTCCAATTATTGTCAAGAGAGGTGGTATGGAGACTATTATCGAATGCATATATATTTTGGAGTTTGGATAATAAAAGAGGATTGTGAAAGGATGTGTAAAGATAGAGGAAAATTGTTAATAGATAATGAATGATTACGTAAATAGGTGATTATTGGTATTGATTATGGAAATAGATTATTATTAAGGATCGATTGTGGTATTATTAGAGTTATATGATTGTTGGATATTAGATGTCAATCATAGATATAGATTATCATTGGATTATTGGATATTGGAATGAATGATGTTGGATTATTAGAAATACATGATTATTATGGTTGTATTGTAGAAATAAATGATTATTGGATACCGGATTTTAGAGTTAGATTGTTGTTGATGTTGGATTAATAAAGATTGGATGATAGATAGATACTATAGTCAAATATCGAATTGTTGATATTGAATTCTAGAAATAGATTGTCATTGGATATCGATTATCTAAAATTTGATTATAGGATTACATAGTCATTGGATTGATAGATATCGGATTATAAAATTTGAGTATAGATAAATATTTGGATCAATTGAAGTTGGATCATAGAAATAGACTTATACGGTGTAGATTGGACTAATGAATTTTGGATTGTCAAGGTTGGATTATCATAATGTCGATGGATTACATAACGATCTCGTTCTTGACAAGTCTTGGACATTTAACCTCACCTAGATAAAATCTAGTTGATACAATAGTATGAACTAGAATATTTTGAGAAAGATTATGCTTAGCAATGCTTAGACCCAAAATGTTTGATTTGGGAAACTTTCACCAAAAATCAAATATTGTTTAAGAATCTATGGCATTGGTTTGTCATGGAAGTTTTGTCGTAAATGAATCTGAGAAAAATAAAATAAAATTATGGTTTGTACTTGGGCTTAAATGGTTGTTTGATGGTGCATGTTAATGCACGGATCGAGTCATTTCCATGATCGAGGCCCATGGGTTTTGTGGAAAGTCGCCTAAGTCGCTTGAGGACCGCCTCGAGCTGCCTTTGCTATGCCTATAATGGGCTATGCCTCACCGCACAACCACATGTCCTCGTAATGGGGCGAGGACTGCTAATTAATTTGTAAAGTTCCATCGCGGTTGATCCTGCTTGTATGCGTGGCGGTCTTTCACGGCCATTTCTTTTGACAAAGTCTTTCATGATTATTGTTCCCACCGGCGCAAGAGGGGCTAGGAACTCATGATTTCTATTCCAATGGGGGCTAAACCTTAGCGAGGGAAATCGGTGGAATGGCGATTGTAAAGGCCTTGGCACGTGCTCTAGATCTGCTTACCTAAGGTAGTGAGCGGTGGCATAGATATATGCCGGATAAACTAGAGAATTCGTGTCTTGTGGGTAAAGTGTACAACCTCTGCAGAGTGTAAAACTATTCAATAGCAGTCGTCATGTCATGGACATGCTAGCAAAGCCACTCAAAGTTAGACTTTGGTTTTGATTTGAAAAGACTTCATCAAATGGATTATGCAAATGGGAATCAAGGAAAGCCTTGTGATAGGAGGGTATCCTTCACCATTCATGTGTGAATGTTATCGACTATAAAATTGATTTATAAAATGAATTTTAGTTATAGAATAACTGCTTTGGAACTTAGTACAAGTATTTACGAAAATGTCGTTTTATGCAAATTCAACCATATTAAGCTTTCCTTTGAGATATCCATATATGCATGTCATTCTCATTATTTGATTGGGTGTAACTTAAGAGCACGGTAGTTGTGCTCATTCTTGCTTAATGCAAACAATTTCAGAGGAGAAGGACTTTGCCACGGTGTGGATCTCGACGACTAGGCCGCTTCCTCAATCGATTGCTCGTGGCGTATTAACTCGACTCTACTACATCTTCGCCTTCCATTGTGTTTATTTTATTGTTGGCTTGTAAGCCCTCGTTGTAACAAACTCGTTGATTATTAATAAAGTTATGCGATTTATGGATGTTACCATATTTGTTTAACTGTGTGAACTAGCTACCGATCATGGGACTAGTTCTAAATGCATGAGGATTTGGGACGTTAATCCCGGGTCTTACAAAGTGGTATCAGAGCCATATCGACTGTAGGTCGTGATCTAGTTAGAATGGCCGTTAGTTGAAAATTTCAAAACTTATTTTAAGACAAGAAATACAAATTGTTCTCTCCTCATCTGGGTCATCTTTCTATTCTCACCCCCTTAATGGTATTCTTCCTTACCTAAATCTCACTTCACCATTTTATAATGTCAATGGGATCCTCTTCTCCTTGCAACTTTCTATAGTTGGTCAGCACGTTTTACCATTGCGTTGAAGACCCCAAGACTTGAAGCCATCAAGGAAGTATCGTCGTCACCATCATCCAAGGACAACAAACAAGATGTACTGAAGATCGCGATGTCAACCAAGCCATATAGTTTAAGTTTGCCAAGACTCATTCTGTGCACTGAGTCGTTTCACCAGATTAAAAGTCTCGATCGAGTAGAACGTTGTATTGTTTCTTAACTTGTGTAGTATTATTTTCTTTTGGTACGTTGTACATAGATCTTTTGATCTTGTGTGCAACGTTTGTTTAAGGGGGGTAGACTTCTCTCCTCATAGTTTTTCTTCTCATCCCCTGCTTTTTCCTCTTCTCTATCGATCTATTAGACAACTCAAACCTGTCGATGCACAAAGGACTTGAAGGACGAATCGACGCCCCAAAATTTCGGACAACTCAAGATCTCTCGGATATGAAGCCAACTTAAAGATAAACTCTCATTATCTCTTTCCAAATCCTAATACCCTCATCCTATATCTGTTTTCTTTCTAGTTTCTCCAATCTCGGGACGAGATTCCTTTTAAGGGGGTAGTTTGTAACGACCTAAAGTTCATTACTAAATTAAAATTAAATAAAATTATTATTTTATTGGATTTTCGAAATTTGAAAGAGTTTGATTGCTTTATTTGAATTTCTGAAGTTTTAAAAGTCAAAATTAAAGTTTTATTAAAGTTTTTGAAGTTTAATTTGAGTTAAAGTTGAAAAATAAAATTAATTAATTTTTAGAATTTTCTGAAATTTTAAAAGCTTTTCCTAATTATTTTAAAGGCAAAATAAATTATGAGCAAAAACTATTACCATTTAAGTTGGAATTATTTTTATTAAGTTCAAAATAATTATAGGAATTTTTGAGAATTTTTCTAGAATTTTTGGACTCTATTTGCTATGTTCAAAAAAATATTTGATTTAATGCTTAATCCTTATTTCGAAAATAAAAAAAAAATTATTTTCTTCCACGTGGAGCTTCCCATCGGGTCACCCCTCTTGATTCTGCCCAAAGTCATGCACACTTAACATCCAGGTTCTTCATGCATGGCTACCACTTGCCCTTTTGTCTCTAATCAATATATATATTCCTTTTATTCTTTTATTCCTCTCTTTCTCTCTCCTGCCGCACTGCTACAGTAACCATCGGGTACTGTTTATCCAGATCCAACGTGCTACAGTAAATCGCGCGGTACTGTTCATCCTCAACCTCCAGCCGAGAACTGCTCCAGAACGTGTACACAACCAACCCAAAACTTCCAAATTTGATATCTTTCTCTACGGTGCACATAAAGGCGAGCCGCTTATACCACGCCGTCGTCTTGATCTCCTCTCCCAATCCCCTGATTTGGTGTTCTCCGAATCAATCTATTGTTGTCGCAATCTGCAGAAAACCGAGCTTCAACTCCATTAATGGCTGCCGGTGGTTTTTCTCCCCATTCTCCCCATTCAATGCGTTAAATTGGAATCCGTCTGAGGCGAAACGTCTGCATTATTGTCACGCACATCACAACACCTTCAATTGGATGTTATCTCCACTACATACCGTTAATTTCATCGTTTTACTTCGTTCTCAATTGCAACCAAAGTCGCCGCCTGTGGCTCTTCACATTCCTCCGATTCGCCCCTCCGCCCCTATAAAAGGGAGCACCGGTGCCTCTCACAACCACAACCCATCCTCAAAATCTCTCCTCCCTCTCCCCATAGTTTGGCCGAATTTGGAAGTTGAAGCTCGAGGTCCGAACGCCGCTTCGCCGGTCAATTGCCTCCTACGGTGAAGCCCCGCACCATCGACCACACCACTAGCTTCGCCTCGACGTGTTCTACGCCGTGCTCCTCGCCGCCGGATCATCGCCGAGCACCGCCGCCACCGTGAGCCCAAGCCGCGCCGACGCCGTCGTCCTCGCCTCCGGTCATCCATACACGTTCCTCCGCAACCGAGGTGAGCACCCAGATCCCCATCATCCCTCTCCATTACACCTCGCCGTTGTCGAAATGCCGCCGTCACGGCAATGTCTCCATCTAAATCATAAACCGAAGCTTCTTCTTTTGCGAATCGCGTCGCCGTCGAGCTAGCGCCGGCCACACCGTCACCACCTATGGCTTCGCATCGTCGTCCTCTACGTGATGCTCTCCTTCCCTTGCTGCCACCATCACCGGAGCACGGTCGGTACTAGGTCCAAACCGTCGGCCACTTTCTTTGTGTTCTGTCGGATGTTGAAGATAATGAACAGTAGGCATACAGATAATTAGTGTTTTGAGTTTTGTACATACAAATTTTATTCTTCCGAAAATTCTTGTTCTCACATGCAAGCTCCAAATCCATCAATTCTTTCACCTAAATTCATCTAAATTCATCTACTATTTTTAGTATTTATTTCATAATTTTTAGATTTTATTTAATTTCCGTTAATTATTTGGTCCATTTTGCGCGTCGTTGCCGCCGGCCGACCGTGCACTTTCCACCCCAACCGAGGCGAGCGTTCCGTTCCCCGCGGTTCCCCCTTCAAATCGCCACAAACCTCATCCGCTAACTCCTCTCCGTTTGGCCGCAATGCCGACGTTACTCGCCGTCGCCAAGATTTTCTCTGTCAGATCGCCGCCATCGAATGTTATCTGTCCGAGCCGCCTACACCGCTGAGTTCGCCTCAACGTGTTCTACGTCGTATTTCTCTCCATGGCCATAAAGATTTTTCTTTGTTCTTAGCCATCCAAACAACAAATTTCGATGAATAGTAAAATTTTCGGAATTTTATTATTTCATGTGACGTTCAACCTTCCTAATTTCGTTTCCTCATACGAACTCCGATTTCGCCGATTCAACTTCCTAAATTCATATAAAATCGATACCTTCCTAGCAGTATTTATGTTATAATTTTTGGATTTTATTTGGATTTTATTTGAATATTATTTGAATTCGAATCGCTTACGCGATAGATTTAAATTAACTTGGACGACCGGATTTCAACGCTGTTTGAGAATAATCCATTAAGCAAGGCAAGTTACATTCTTGAACATGTTAATCCCAGTATTTAAAATTATTTAAATTCTGTTTTAAATTATTATTGCATGCGTATTTATATTCAAGTAATTTAAATTCCTGTTTTAAGCTTTATAGTTATTCCCAATGCCTTTGTATGTCCAATTATTGTCAAGAGAGGTGGTATGGAGACTATTATCGAATGCATATATATTTTGGAGTTTGGATAATAAAAGAGGATTGTGAAAGGATGTGTAAAGATAGAGGAAAATTGTTAATAGATAATGAATGATTACGAAATAGGTGATTATTGGTATTGGATTATGGAAATAGATTATTATTAAGGATCGATTGTGGTATTATTAGAGTTATATGATTGTTGGATATTAGATGTCAATCATAGATATAGATTATCATTGGATTATTGGATATTGGAATGAATGATGTTGGATTATTAGAAATACATGATTATTATGGTTGTATTGTAGAAATAAATGATTATTGGATACCGGATTTTAGAGTTAGATTGTTGTTGATGTTGGATTAATAAAGATTGGATGATAGATAGATACTATAGTCAAATATTGAATTGTTGATATTGAATTCTAGAAATAGATTGTCATTGGATATCGATTATCTAAAATTTGATTATAGGATTACATAGTCATTGGATTGATAGATATCGGATTATAAAATTTGAGTATAGATAAATATTTGGATCAATTGAAGTTGGATCATAGAAATAGACTTATACGGTGTAGATTGGACTAATGAATTTTGGATTGTCAAGGTTGGATTATCATAATGTCGATGGATTACATATTGATCTCGTTCTTGACAAGTCTTGGACATTTAACCTCACCTAGATAAAATCTAGTTGATACAATAGTATGAACTAGAATATTTTGAGAAAGATTATGCTTAGCAATGCTTAGACCCAAAATGTTTGATTTGGGAAACTTTCACCAAAAATCAAATATTGTTTAAGAATCTATGGCATTGGTTTGTCATGGAAGTTTTGTCGTAAATGAATCTTGAGAAAAATAAAATAAAATTATGGTTTGTACTTGGGCTTAAATGGTTGTTTGGATGGTGCATGTTAATGCACGGATCGAAGTCATTTCCATGATCGAGGCCCATGGGTTTTGTGGAAAGTCGCCCAAGTCGATTGAGGACCGCCTCTGAGCTGCCTTTGCTATGCCTATAATGGGCTATGCCTCACCGTACAACCACATGTCCTCGAAATGGGCGAGGACCAGCTAATTAATTTGTAAAGTTCCATCGCGGTTGATCCTGCTTGTACGTGGGCGGTCTTTCATGGCCATTTCTTTTGACAAAGTCTTTCATGATTATTGTTCCCACCGGCGCAAGAGGGGCTAGGAACTCATGATTTCTATTCCAATGGGGGCGAAACCTTAGCGAGGGAAATCATGTGGAATGGCGCATTGTAAAGGCCTTGGCACGTGTTTCTAGATCGCTTACCTAAGGTAGTGGCGGTGGCATAGATATATGCCTGATAAACTAGAGAATTCGTGTCTTGTGGGTAAAGTGTACAACCTCTGCAGAATGTAAAACTATTGAATAGCCATTCATGGTCATGGACATGCTAGCAAAGCCACTCAAAGTTAGACTTTGGTTTTGATTTGAAAAGACTTCATCAAATGGATTATGCAAATGGGAATCAAGGAAAGCCTTGTGATAGGAGGGTATCCTTCACCATTCATGTGTGAATGTTATCGACTATAAAATTGATTTATAAAATGAATTTTAGTTATAGAATAACTGCTTTGGAACTTAGTACAAGTATTTACGAAAAAATGCTGTTTTATGCAAATTCAACCATATTAAGCTTTCCTTTGAGATATCCATATATGCATGTCATTCTCATTTTGACGGTGTAACTTGCGAGCACGGTAGTTGTGCTCATTCTTGCTTAATGCAAACAATTTCAGAGGAGAAGGACTTTGCCACGGTGTGGATCTCGACGACTAGGCCGCTTCCCAATCGATTGCTCGTGGCGTATTAATCGACTCTACTACATCTTCGTCTTCCGTTGTGTTTATTTTATTGTTGGCTTGTAAGCCCTCGTTGTAACAAACTCGCTTGATTATTAATAAAGTTATGCGATTTATGGATGTTACCATATTTGTTTAATCGTGTGAACTAGCTACCGATCATGGGACTAGTTCGAAATGCATAGAGGATTTGGGACGTTAATCCCGGGTCTTACATTCCTACAGAACTCTGGTCGGTAAAGCCTTCAGGCAAGGATACTACTAGCCAACTACCCTTCATGATGCAAAAGAACTTGTGACGGCGCGTGATAATGTCGGTTTATAGCAGCATAAGTACATCACCAAGACAAGCCTTACAAACGATTCTCTTTCTTGGCCTTTTGCAACCTCGGGATCGGACATTCGGGACCTTTCCCAAGAGCAACCGGGCTTTGAATTCCTTTTCGTCATGATTGACACGCTTACAAAATGGATCGAGGCGAGCCGCTTGTTAAAATAACAACCGAGGCCGCTAAGAGATTCTTAATGAAAATGTGATCACACGATTTGGTGTACCTAGTCGATAATCACAGATAATGGCGCCAGCCACTAGCAATAATTTCAAGAATTTCGCGATGAACTTGGTGTAAAGTTCATTTTGCTTCGCCGCTCATCCGCAGAGCAACGGAGCGATTGAGCGAGCCAATGGTATCATTATGCAAGGGATCAAACGCCGAGTATTCACCGCTTAATCAAACGGTCGAGCTTGGGTTCAAGAACTCCGTCAGATATGGGTCGTTCAACCACGACCGACCGTGCGACCGGTGAAACACCATTCTTTTTGGTTTACGGGCTGAAGCCATGCTTCCTCCGTAACTCAAAATTGGCTCTCGCTCAATTGATCGCTTTAACGAAAACGATCGATCGAACGAAGACTCGACGACGTCAATTTCCTTGAAGAACGACGAAATCAAGCCCTTGTACGATCAGCAGTCTACCTACAAGCCATGCGAAGGTACCATAGTCGTAAGGTGCAACCTCGCAGCCTTTGTTTGTAGGTGATTTGGTTCTCGTAAAATTCAGAGCTGTGCAAATCGCAATAAACTTTCCCCAAGTGGGAAGGTCTCTTACATCGTGGGTCGGGTTACCCACCGTGTTCCGTGACGACTAGCTATGTCTGATGGGCAAATTTTGTCAAATTCTTGGAACATTGATCAATTGCGTAAGTTCTATGTTTAATTATTGTTTACTTTCTTTCATTTCTTTCAATTTCAATAAAATCATTTACGCTCTAAAAAATAATAATAAGTAATATTGCTTATATATATATATACCTATAGGCTGGTCGTTCATGGTTGTTAATTTAAACTGGTTGGAGAAGACAATTTTCTCTCCGATATCCTTTCTAAGGATCTCTATTACTCTCTGGCAAATGACTTCTAAGTCATACACCGTATTTGTCCTAGTCGTGAGCATTTTACCACGCACGACAACATTCTTTTTCTTAAGGAAATATATGAGTAATCAGAGCATCGTACAAATAACTTTCCATACTGAACGATATGCCTAAGATTATGAAGGTTATATTTCATTATTTCAAGATTCCTTCGCTTTTGTCCTGCTCTCGGTCGGACACGGAAAGCCTCCTAGTCGAAGTCTCTCCTTTTCGCACGTGGTCCCGCCTAATCGAAGGAGCTTCCTAGCGACGGTCCTTTTCTTCATGATCCTCGCTACCACGGATAGAGAGTTTGAACACGTTTAAAATATGATATGTGAATTTAGATCTAAAGCATTCCTTCCGACTGCACTTTAGGATAATAGATATAAACAAAGTTCACTTATAATTTGTCGCATTCATTTTTGCATTTCTCCTTATGTCACAACACAAGGTCTCTTATCCAACCATATATAACTTTTTGATTGGTATTTCGATCATGACAAACAAGGATCTATAACTAAGCGAAGTCATAAGCTGGTTCCGACCATAATGATTTCCTAGTATTGGTACGATCGCTTTTGACTTCATATCGCACATACCTTCAAAATTATGGTTTCGACTTTTGGCTACCGCTTGTATAGTAAAGTTCTTCTACTATAAAGCGCCTGAGAACTAGGAGGTGTGTGAGAATTTAAAAATAGTCAAGCAGATAAAACAACGGCATTGTTAAATGACATAAAAGGTAAGTTTTACACATATTCAATATTCTTACACTTTTTTGCGTGAGTCTACTCTAGAAATATTCCTGCACTAATTATCGCTTGATGGGGATCCGACCTCCATTTCTCTACTACTTTATCTCCAAGTGGCTTGAGTTCTTCCATGAACTTGGTTGCCTCCTCAGTAGGCGCTTGAAGTCATCTTCAACAACTTGGAAATCAATAGAGGGTTTGAAGCTTTTAGTTTTGCCAAAGCAAAACTAACTCCATTAGCAACGCTTGTTTTTCACTCAGGCATAGTTCTTCCGAGTAGTCTTGAGCAGATTGTTAAGATCCTCTAGAAGTTGACCAAAATAGTTCATTTTCTCTCGGGATCTCTTAAGGTAGGCGGGCTTGATCCTCGATCCCATGTCAAAGATCATCTTGTTCAAAAATATAGTCTTTTCATCTAAACTTTGAACGAGAGTCGCCTCCTTGTCTTGCTCAAATTTCGAGTTTTCTACTCGTCCAAAACTTGTTTTTGCTCTACAAGAGTAAAACAGTGATAAGCAAGAAAATAATTGAGGAAAATAATAAGTCAAGTTTACGACCTATTACCTTCAATTTTCTTGTTAAGGTCTTCCTTGTCGGGTCGAGCCTCGGCGATCGACCGGTCCTTAGCTTTGATTTCTTCTTCAAGTAGAGCCGCCTTGGCTTTCTCCACCAGATCTCTTCTTTTATTTTCTCCAAATCTATCAAATACGATAAGGAGAATAATTAGCAAAGGTGAAGCATTGAAGAAAGAAAAAAGCTAAGGGGAAAGTTCTTACTTTCTAATTCGGAGTGTTTCTACTCCAAGTCTTTAATCCATTGGTCGATCCTCCGACCACAAAGAAAGTTCTCGACCATATGTCGTTCAAATAGTATTTTCCTCTTTAAAATTCTCTTTAAAAGACTTTTTAGGAGAGATTATGAACCGGTCGAGATACTTACCCTGATTGCCAAATCATTGTATCCACCAAAATGGAATCGGATGCATTTTGATTTGATGGTCCGATATCTTTCCCCATGCCTCGTCAAGCTCCTTATCCTCGATGAATCGGGGCGAAAAGGAACTTGTCAAAGTTGAAGAGAATTACCAACAATGGTCGGAACTGTTGAGGGCCTTTAGGGCATCTACCTCCAGAAGGAGTTAGAACCACCAATGGTTCCAACTCAACTGTTGGCCTTGACGCCTGTTCGGGCTTCTCCGACCACTCTTTCCTCGTGAACTTTGTCCCGGGAAGTGGTCTGCTCATGGACCTCTTCGTATTGGGTCCTTAGAAGGAATCTGCCTGAAACGACCTAACGCCAGAGGACCTATGCCAAGCAAATAAGGAAGTTAAAAGGAGAGAGGCATCAAATTATCAAGAAATTATTAAAGGTATGCGCTTATACGACCACTTTCATTTGAGCGCACCTAGTTAATTTCGGGATTTGACTTTGAAACGCGGAAGAGTAAAATCAGCACTGCCTCCTTCCTTTTCTTTTCTTCCGCCTTGCTTGTTCTAATTCGGCAGATTGGCCAAATCATATGTTATCCAATGAATATCGGATGCGATATTCTCGATCAGCTCACAAAAGTTACGCCCTTGATGATCTGGTTTGACGGAGTGGTTTCACCGACCTCCATACCGCTTGTTCCAAAGAATAATCGTCCTTAAATCAACGATCGGTGCAGGGTTGGCAACCTCCGTAGTCGCATGTCGGTGGCCTTCACCTTCTCCACCTAAACCAACAAATGAATTTGGTTAGGTGATGAAATCTTTATCTAAACTATATATATATATATATTTCTTTTCAAATATTCTGTTACCTCTGGAGATTCATCCTCTTCCAAAGGCATCCGGCACGAGTCGATTGGAACAACGGTGGGATGTTTAGCCTCACCAAAGGTGTGTAATTCAGAACCCGACCACCTACAAAAACAGAGCATGATCAAAAACCTGATCGGAGAATATATATATATGCAAGATAAAAGAGATTTTTTACCTTAAGCCTTGTTGTTCTCTCTTCAGCAGAGGCTATGGCCAAGATCTCGTGAAATCTAGCTTTTCTCCGTGCTCCCTCACAGATCAAATTTAATCCTTTCTCTAACTTCTTCAGGGGGAAGAGCTTCGAAAGAAGAGAGAAAATAAGACATGAACATGTTTTAAGGTAATACATTAATCAAATGAAAATACTGGTCGGAGTTATCTCAAAGACTTACCACCTCCTGAGATAGCTTCATCACGACCAATGGACCAGATCAGGGAGTGAGTCCGGCTTTAATGGGCTGATTTGGCGCTTAGTGAAATCCCTCACCACATGCCAAGAGGTCAAGCCCTTGACTCATAGGTCGTAGATGGCATCCACCCATCGCCTGACCACTCTGTCTTCTCTCTACGCTTTCTCCATTTGGGATTTTCCGCTGCTCTCATCCCTACAAATAGAGGTTGCCGTCCTCAGAATCACATATAGAACCAGTTCTTCTTCCATGACGACCACGAGGATTTTGAGTACATATGAATGTACTCATTGGCCTTCCCGTCATGAAGGCGCAATGTACATTCCCCGGGAGTCTCCGTGGTTCTCCCCATCACCATTCGGTAAAAATACCTGAAGAGCCTTAAACTCGGAGGCAATCCCAGGTATGCTTCACACAAATATGTGAAGATGCTGATGTTGGCGATGGAATTTGGGGCCAAATTCACTAATTCCACTCAGAGAATTCAAGAACACGGAGAAGGAATTTGTGTAATCAAGAATCTCAAATTTCACATTCGATGTAGGTGAGGAAAACAGAATTTCCTCATCTTCGCGACTTGGGAAATGCTCTCCAAATGCCGATCTCCATCTCGATCAAATTCTTGTCCTAAGCATCCCGATCTTCTCGTAAAGGGGGATCTGGAAGCATAAAGAATCCAAAAGGTCTAGCGATGGGGATTTTTTAGCCTCGGGTCTTTCGAATTACGATCGGAGGATATCCGCAAAAGTCTGAACGGCAAAAAGCTTCTTTTTCGCCCAACGGACAGAGAAACTCTTCGGCCCCAAGGCAAGTTCTCAACTTTAAAATGAACACAAACCACCTCGGATGTCACGACATTAAATGGTGGTCTCGCCTGATATGAATTCATCGAGAAGGCGTTCATACGACTGCTCATTTAAAGTTCGGGCTAGCTAACGAGGATTAAAACCGCTATGTATTAATTTAAATACATAAAAGACCATACGTCTTCATGGTCGAACCCCTAAGGCTAACGACCTCACCGGTCGTAAGGATTCCAGAGGTTACACGATGGGTACTCGGTCGGACTAGGTTCCACCGTGGTCGCTTCGAAATACTATGAACAGTACCATTAACCGTATGATGAATGGAACACGTATAAACGCTCCATAACTTACGATGACATACAAGACTCGACGATAAACCATCTTGCGTTAAATGTCTCACAAATACTTAACCGCAAGGCGCTTAGCACATTGTTAACTACCTTAAACCTCCAACCAGCTTGTAACGCTTTCATCAAGGACGCTTTCCCAGAGTAATCGCTATCCTTCGGAGTTATTTAATGGTGAAGTGCGTAAGACGAGGAGGAGACACACAACAAAGAAACAATGTAAGGCAACACAGGTCAAGCAAAGAGTATTCAATACATTCAGTAATTGGAGATAGTCCCTAGTCAAGTCTTGTAAACCCAGTTCATATAAATAAAGAGTAGCCCCATTCTCTTCGGGATACTCTACGCCATTTTCCTCCTTTTATTTTCATATGATCGGCGATTCAATCATCGATAAGTACCACCGCTGAAGTGTCACCTCTTCCAAAGGAAGAGGCTAAGTTAGCAATCATTTTGAGGGATGCCAATGTTGTATCTTGAGGTTCGATTGTACCGTAAGTAACATTGTCGCAAAAGTATATTGATGTGAAATGGGAATTTTCTCAAGTATGTACGCCCGCTATGGACGCTTCAACACGCGACGATTTTTTGCTTTGCCTTTGTAGTTCCTTTTGTTCCCTCTCAATTAGATACATCCATCGGTTTTGCACTACCCCCCCCCCATCCTAGCTTCATAGGGGACATGGAAAATCAAATGTTGCATTGGATTGAAGAAGCCAGGTGGAAAGATCTTTTCCAACCTGCAAAGCAACACAGGTACTTCACACTCCACAGTTGACATCACCATGGGATCTATCTCTTTCGCACATAGCTGTCGATAAAAGAAGCTCAACTCCGCCATCACTTGCTAAACACACTCAGGGATGTAGACACGAATCATCACAGGCAAAAGGCGTTCCATGAATATGTGGTAGTCATGGCTCTTTAGGCCAGCTAAATTCACTCATCTCCTTATATTTGCTGCATACCCATCAGGAAACTTTAGGGTCCGAAACCATTCCAAAATCTCCTTCCTCTGAATCCTAGTTAGGCAATAACTAGCTCTTTGCTTCTCCCACTTGCCGTAGCTAGCTTGTGGATCATATTCAGAGAGGGCCTATTGCACAGCTCTTCTTGATCAAGACAAGCCTTGACATTGTCCTTCGTCTTGTCTGGAATGTCAAAGAATGTGCTAAATATGGCCTCTGTAACATTCTTCTCATTGTGCATTACATCTATGTTATGGGGAAGAAGGAGCTTATGGAAGTATGGTAGTCGCCACAAGCTTGGAATGTGAGTCCAATTGTGTTCCTCGCCATATTTCTCGAACCCATATCCATCGTCAAGAGGCTTGAGAGCATATAGCCGTGCCCGAACTTCCTCACCTGCCAGCTAGACCTGTTCACGGGCGGCTGGCCCGAGCCCGATCATGTTTGGGCCAAGCTTGGGATCAGAAGTCCGCCCAAGGAAGTTCTGCCCGCCCGAATTTTCGAAAAAAACTATTTAAAAAATGAAAACTATTATTTTAATCCTAAAATGAATTAAAAATATTTTTATTCCAAAAAGATTAAAATAATACATTTTATTAAGAAAATCAACTTTTGCCAGCCAAAGTTTCGCCTCGCTAAATTTAGACCGAGCTTTTCAAGCCCAACCCTGCCCGGCATTTGAACACCTCTCTCACCGGCCGATGTGGTGGTCCATTGTGGACAACAAGATTGGCCCTAAATCCATTTGAACAAGTGTCGCGACCATACTTTAGCCAACAGCCACACAACGCCTCCCTATAAATTGGGCATGGCATCTTCCCATGTACACACCACCCACAGAATATCTCGTACGCTGGGAAGTCATGCATGGATGTGTGGTACGTGACCCGCATGGTGAAGTTCTGTTTCGATGCCTAATCATATGTTACTATGCCTTGTTCCCAAGCATGTAACAATTCATCCACCACCGGCTCCATAAATACACTTATATTCTTCCCCAGGTATTCAGGACCAGGGATTATCAAGGAAAGGAATATATTCTGCTTCTGCATGCAAACGCTGGGTGGGAGGTTAAGGGGAATGACAAACACATGCCAACAGCTGTATGGCGCAGCCCCCATACCAAATGGGTTAAACCCATCAGTTAAAATTGCAATTCAAACATTCCAAGGCTTTGCGGTAAACTCTACATAGTCTCGGTCAAATTGCTTCCATGCTTCACCATCAGATGGGTGGACCATCTTGTCATCATGGTACCGACGAACATACTTGTGTCATATCATTTGTTTTGCAGAAACCTCATACATGTATAACCGTTGGATTCGTGGCACAAATGGTAGATAACGAAGTATTTTTATGCCAATAGGAAGCTGCCTCTTCTGACCATCACCGGAGTCAACCTTAACACACCTAGACTCACTACACTTATCACAGTGATCTTTGTTCACATTCTCATTCCTAAATAACATGTAATGATTTGGACAAACATCTATCTTCTCGTATAGCATATTTAGTGTGTTTATCAATTTCTTGGCCTCATAAAAGTTAGGGGGTAGTTTGTGACCATCTGGGAGAAGGGTGCTAAACACGCTTATGAATGCATCAAAGCAAGCAATGCTTGTGCTGAACTGGGACCTGGCAGCAAGTAGCCGTGTGATGACATCTAGTTGGGACACCTATGTTTGCCCACGAAGTGGTTGATTCGCTGTGGACAACATATCAAAGAAAGCCCTTATTGTAGGCTCTGGTTCTTCCTCTATAGGTGGCACATGTGCATCATGCACATCATCTAGCATGTCTTCTATCCTACTCTCATTGTGGTCACCATCATCCGTTTCTTCCCTTAGCACATCTGATCTACTACGTTGTAACTTGCCGTGTTAGACCCACAAGGTATAGCCTGGCCTAAATCCGTACTTGCATAAGTGTGCGATCATTGTTGCCCTCATTTGTGGCCGTGTGTTCAAACAACGACAACAAGGGCACAACACACCCTGTCCATTACTCCTAGCAAATGCTCGATCCATAAAATTTGTCATCTTTTTAATCCATTCTTGGCTAAAGTCACCCATCTCTCTCGCCCCAAAGTACATCCAACTACGATCCTCAGCCATCCTAGTGTGCAAAACATAATGCATATTTTAATCTGACTTGTCACTTGTGTAAAAAATTACAACTACAGAGCTAGCTAGAGGCTGTCATAGGATCATGCCCTATGTACATTAAAATAGATTGACATGAAGACAATATAAATGAATACCATTATTTATTAACACGTTAATGTAGCATTGTCATTTTTCCCCTGTATGCACGTAGAAGTATATAACACATAAAGAACAAAAAATGTACTTTCCTATGGTTTCATGTTAATCATACCCCAACTGCTTGTCATTTTCCAACAATGATAACAAGGGAGTCCTAAATACAAGGGCATATGATATAACTTCAAGAAACATAGGAAGAGAAAACATGTATGCATGGTCTTAGTCAAACATGCCCCACCAAAGCTCTGCTTCCTCTTTCTCTCTCTCATCAACTCCAAACCCCTACCAATCATTTAGCCCCAGATACACCACACCGACCATCCACACACACACACACACACACACACACACACACACAGAGAGAGAGAGACTAACCTTGTGTTGTGTCCCAATAGAAAGTGACTCCCAATAGAAAGTGACTAAGACTGCATGCATAGTACTACTAGAAAATACTGACAAAACAAGTAACAGACAACCTTAACACTTCTCTCTAACTCATCTATCACATTGTGTTGGCCAGTCTTTTGTTACCAACAACTTCAAAAATGCTCATTTGTCACAGAAATTAAGCAAGAGCAAAACCAGACTACTCCAGTCAATTAGTTCAGATGTTTAGTTTCAATCTAAACAAGCAATCAAACAATCTGTGACAAGAAGATGCTAGGTATATGGCAGTAATTAATCAGATCACGTTTGCAATGGAACAAGGAAAAAGGCGAGCAGATCACACTAGTAACATCAGGCTACAGCTAGCTAAGAACTCTCCCCCAAGCCCCCAATCCAGTGACTCAATCCAGGAACTCACATGGGACATGATCAATAAAATACTAACCTTTGCAAAAAAAAAACAAAAAAGGATCAATGTGGGAATAATTCTGGAACAACAAAATTTACCAGCCCCCTTGGCAGCCACCAACTGGATGAGGGTAGCCCCAACTGGTGGTAGCTGTGGTGTCGGTGGAGGCAGTCGGCGGTGGAGGAAGCGCCAATTGAGCCGAGGAGGAGGCAGAGTGGGAGCAGGAGGAGACAGCGACATCGGAGGCAGTGGAGGAGGGGGAGACAGCGGATGCGATGGATCGGGGAGGGGAGGAGGAGGAGGAGGAGAGGAGACCAGGGAGGGAGCGTCAGTGGTGGTGGATCTGCATAAGTGGAGGAGGGGGGATGGTGGGGTCGGGTGTGGCAGCGGGAGACGGTTGCCAAGGCAGTGGAGGAGGGGGAGAAGGCGGATGTGGTGGATCGACGAGGGAGAAGGAGGAGGAGGACGGGGAGGCAACGCCAGTGGCGAAGGAGAAGGAGGAGGAGGAGATCGGGAGGAGGGCCGGTGTGTGGATCTGTAGTAGTGGAGGAGGGGACGATGGGGTCGGGTGTGGTGGCGGGAGATGGCGGCGGAGGCAATAGGGGAGGGGGAGATGGCGGAGGCGTAGGATCGGCGAGGGAGGAGGAGGACGGGGAGGCGGCGCTGGTGGTGAGGGGGGAGGAGGAGGATGGGGAGGCAGCGCTGGGGGTTGGGGATCAAGTGGGGGGATTAGGGGTTGGGGATGAGTAATGTTAGCCTAGACTGACGTGCAGCGCAGCGAAAAAATGGGCACGACAAGGAAAAAATTGGCGCCGCTCTAAATCACTCTGCTCCCGAGTGTTATTTCCGTCCCGAGTGTAAGCCAGACATATGCACTCGGGACTATACTCTACCCCGTTTTGACCGTGTTGGTATCCCATTTTCATGCCTTCATCTCCCGAGTGTACTATAAAACACTCAAAAAATTGGTTTCTACCGAGTGTCGACGTCCCATCCCGAGTGCCCTATTAAAAAATCAGGACATTCCTGGGTGTTTCCTTCAAAACACTCAGTAAACAAATAGACACTCAGGGAATAAGTGGTTTCTGGTAGTGGTAGAGCAGTTGTACACTCTTTGCTTCCTTTTCCAGTCAGCTTTCCAGCTCGCCGCCCCACCGCTAGGGTTTGAACTACCTTTGTCCGCCCACGCCCAGGTATGCCGCAATCGCACTTGCATCTGGTGGGGTGGGTGGGTAGGATGTGAGGATTATTTGCTAGTTGGGCCTTGTGGGGTGTGGACTGATGGTTGGGTTACGGGGGCGCGTTGAGAAAAGACCCATCTCCAAATCTAATCTCTTCCTCCCTCAAGCTTCTGCCTTTCGCCATGTACCAGGGGCGATTGGTCACCACCACAAAGGGGGGTTACACCTGGGAGGGTAGGCTAGTGTTAGAATATATGACTCGTACGGCAAGACTATTAGAGATATATTATCCATAATAGATTGATTTGATCTCCAGTCACCCTGTACTCCATATATATATCTTCCGAGACTCAAGCAATACTATCTAATTATTTTGGCCATTCTATCTTCCTACATGGTATCGAGCGATTCACATAGGCACCACCAAAATTTCGTTGTGCGCCGCCACTGGGAGAGACAATCCAATCTCCACAATCTAATCTCCTGGAGGTTGTCGATCAATAGATCGGTTCCTTTGTCCCTCTCCAATCAATAGATCTATTCTTCTAGATCGGATATGCTATCTACTTCTTCATCTTTGCCGGCCGTGCCTACCAATGTTGTCTGCTTGAACGTCGCCTCCTTCGTGGCCGTCGATGTAACGTCCCGTTTTTGGATGTTGTTTGTTTAGCTCCTGTTTGTCTTCTTGGTTTTCAAAACCTATTTCAAAGTGCAGTGTTTTTGCAAAGTTCTCCAGTTTCTACCCTATTTCAAATCTCGAGTTTCAAGTTTCAGCTTGCATCTCGGCTTCTTTTTGAATCCTCTCAGTTGGGCCTGACATCCTCTGACCCCCCTCTCCTCCCCCCTGCTCTTTCTTTTCTTTCGACCAGTTGGTCGAATACCTCCTTCCGACCATGTGTTCGGAACTTTCTTTCGACCACATGCCCGTTGTGTTGTACCCTTGTGCTCTTTGTCCTCACCTGGCGTCCTCTGCTGCAACCTGCTCCTCCCACCTACTTTGACTTAGATGCCCCTCTTCCCCGCCTAGTCTTGTCACCAGAGCGCCTCGCCTGTCTCCGCCACTCACTTGCACCCCCATGCGCCACCTGCTCCTCGCTTTGCTTGCTTTGTCTCGTCGCCACCCACCTCGGGACCGCCCGCCTCCGAGCCCCTTAGCAGCTCTCTCGTCTTCTCCTCCAGACTATAAAAGAGCCAGAGCCGCCCTCATTCATCTCCTTCCTCCACCTAACTCTCCATCTCTCACTCTTGTTGCTGAGCTCCGAGTTTGAGCCTCCGCGCACCTCCTCTCGGTCCTCGACGCACCCACCCAAATCTTCTACCCGCTATTTTGGAATCTCAGAGCTTGAAGCAATCCCTCACCTGCTTTCAGCTTGTGTTTCACAGGAGCCGCCGCCTTTCTCTTCTCCTTTAGTCCCAGCTGACCCCTTCACCGCCGTCCTCCTTCGCTTTCATCATGAGCTTCCTCACGTTATTGCAGCCGTCCACGACCTCCTCTAGCCACTCTCTCACCATGGTAAGTTTTCCCGTGCCTTGTTCTCTATCGTGTTCTTTCGAGTCCATCTTTTCTTTCGACCGCGTTGAGCAATCGAGTCCTTCTTTTGACCACATTGTAGTGGAGACCCCTTTTCGGCCACGTCGAGTAGTCGAAACCTCCTTCTGACTATGTGGTCGAAACCTTCTTTTGACTAGGTAGTTGAATCCTTCCTTCGACCTGATAGTCGAAACCTTCTTTCGACCAGGTAGTCGAATCCTTCGTTCGACCTGATAGTCAAAACATTCTTTCGACCAGGTAGTTGAATGTAACATCCCAAAAATGCCTAAATACAAAAATACGATATTTTTAAAACTTTTTGTATAATATCTGTTGTTTACTTTTTTTTGCATTTTTGTGAGTTATTGATTTACCAACATAGGTGATTGAAATAAAAACCCTAGAAGCGAGAACCCTAATTACGGAAACCATAGAAGACATATAATGTAAAAGTAAAAGAATCAGATACAAATTAAATCGTCATAACAAAGTTAACCTAAAATGTTGCCCTGTTAAATAATACTAAAGTATAAACCCTAAAGGTCCAAAGCATAAAACTCAAGACCTGATTTTTGCAAATGTACAAAATCCCAATTAGAATTCCTTAGTAAATGTCAGATATCATTTATCATCACATGAGAATCTCTTAAAGTGAATACTAGAATTTTAGCAAACCTAAAATTCTAACTCATTCATTTTCTTCCAGTTTTCCCTAATCTAATTCCTACCATCAGCATTCCTTGGCGAACCCGCTTTCACCATTTCGATTCAATCAACCCATCCTCCCACGGTGGAATCGCAGCTTCAACGCCCAACCCATTCCCAACCAACTCAATACCGGTCTTCCTCACTAAGCCAAAGACAACGCCACACCTCCTACCTCCCGATCAAGATCAATACCGGCACCCATGCTTACTGGGATTCGATCGCCACGCGACCTCGCACCACGTGTTCGCATGCACGCCGCCTCCCCATCCACGCTCTCGCCGCTTCCATGCGCACCATGCCGCCATCTAGTATCACCGCCATGTTGCCGGCTTCATTGCCATCTCCGCCGCCGCCTATAATAGGGTCAGCACCGAGCCACCCATCGCCTTCCCTGTCATCCCCGCTCCTCTCCCCCTCCCTTTCCCTTCTTCAACCGCAAAGCCGCGCCGACCGCAAGCTCCGGAGCGCTCACAAGACGGCCACTGCCGCAGCCCCCTCCTCGGCCTTCCTTTTCCCAGCTCCTCTCCTACCTCCCCCACTCCATCGACCTCCTCTACAAGCCCAAACCGAGAAGACCGAGCGTGGAGAGCTCCACTTCCACCCAGTCTGCCACCAAGCCGCTGGAGCCACCATGCCCCGCCCGTGGATCCCCGGTGCGATTCCCCGCACGTGGAGCATCCAGGTGCCTCCCCCGACCTCCCTCGACCGTCGATTGAAGCATCCCTTCGCTAGGTCACCGCCGCCTCACCAAGCCCTCCGTGTTGCCACGGGCTTCCACCGCCAGCCCGCTCTGTCACCTCCCCACCGCCATCCATAGTCCCGTTGAGTCACTCTCATCCCACCGGTGCTCATGCGTGCCTCCGTTCCTTTCCCCTCCCACTTCGGTGTCGCCGCCCGCTTCCTCTTCATGGTCGACTATCGCTCTCAGCTTGTCCCACCGCACTAACGCCATCCGAGCCGCGCCACTCATCGCTCCAGTGTCGCCTCACTGCACGGTCCTGCTGGCCATTTGAGGCCGCCACCGTCCGAACCTCCCCGCCGGCGTTGAGCCATGGTCGAGCAGCTTTGGAGCCCTCCTCTGTGTTGAGAATGTTCCTCCTCTATGATGGTTCTGTGTGTATGCATGTATGACAAGAGACCGCCCCACTAAAGATCAAGCATCTTCTGCTATCAAGCATTGCAGCTGTTATTTGAATCACTTAGTAGGTTTTTAGACCTGTTAAATGACCAATTAAATCACTCAAAATAGACTGTTTAAAAGGATACTTGGGTTAGTTAATCAACACTCAACTTCAGAATCCTTCTGTGTTGTCTGTTGGTTGTTTGAGCAGAGAATGTAATGTAGATACAAACTTGAAATAACAGAAGGTAATCTGAAAATAATTAAGAATTGTTAATAGGCTAATGGATTTGCTAATACAAGTAGTTAGAAAATGTCATTGATTCGAATAGCTAAGAGTGCTGTGATGACTAATTGATCCCTCAAAGGTTGACTTAAGCAATTGGGTAGTTGATCTGGGAGAGGCTTAGTTAACAGACACTTGGTTGAGTGATCAAAGAAGATGATTAGGAGAAGGTTTGAAATGACAGTAAAACTCATTTGTAAAACCAAACTAATTGCTACTAACGAATTCTATGAATGTCATTTAGGTCACTCAAATTGATTAACAAAATTGAGAGTAGCACTGAGAGTAGGTTCCATCCCAGTTAATTGATTAGTTAAATCTAATTGGTGGGGTTACTGATTAAACATACAGATCAACTTGTATTTTGTTAAGTTAATTAGGATATTATTAGCACTTGGATGTAAACCAAGAATAGTTAGAGTTTAATTGAACAACTAGATTAGTTAAGTATTTCATCACAGTATAAGTTATATTTAACTTCAATAGCAGTAGGGTACATCGTTGACTAGAAATTGCATTAAGTCAATAAACAATTAGTAAAATAATAATAATGCATTGCTAAAAAAGTGTTGGATATTCCAATCAACAATTGCATAATAACTAGTTATCATTAATGACTAAACCAAGTTAGTTGACTAATTTGCATGGTTAATCAGTGAGTGAACCTTTCATTTGATAAGTGCATATCCAACTAATGAATAAGTTAAGATAATTAAGGGCTAATTAGTCTGCCTTTAGCTATAAAACTCAAAGAATAAGGATTTAGTAATAGATCCTATATGATATGGTTGTTTCAATAAACAGTAAACCCTAGGCTATTGCTATAACAAGGAAAATGATAAAGATGATAATATGTCAATGTCACATACAACCATTTAATAGAATAGTTAGATAATAACTGATTACCATTAACATATAGCCTTATGTCTAGAAGTATCTAAATGAACATAGGATTGTATGCCATAACCTAACAACAACATGTCTAGAGTCAATCTTAAGTATAGATCACTTTGTAGATGAACCCAAACACGTAGATCTCCTAATCAAGTTATCAGGCTAATATCTAGCCGTGCTCAGAAATTCTAGCTAAGGTTCATGGAATTTCCTTGATAAATAGGAAGTAATAACTAGAATAATCATGAGAGCATATAAGAGGATTGATTTTGACTGTATGATCATCGTAGGTGTATACATAGAATGCCTGGAGAGAGTGCTTGTGAGTACTAGGTGGCTTGTTAAGGAAAATAACATCACCTAGGCTCTAGGTATTGTCCGTCGTCAATCGTTCCTAGTAGAAATACAATTCCTGATCCGAAAGCAGATATGAGAGTATTACCTGACCAGGTAATCTCTCCCATATCGGTAACCCATGAGGAATGTTCCTGTGAACATTCTCTCTCTCTCTCTCTCTTAGAATTATCTACTTTAGTCTGAAGAATTTCCTTCATTCCAATTATCAGTGAATATATTTTGTCTGTAGTATTTCCTTCATCAACTCCTTTGGATATACTTTTGTCTGTAGTATTTCCTTCATCAACTTCCTCGGTTATACTTCATCTGAAGTGTTTCCTTTATCCACTCCATTAGATGTGATTAGTTTCATTGAGAATACTTCGTCCTTCCAAGTTGTCGTTAGAAATGTTTTGCTTTTATTCCAAGTATTTTCTTTGGTTTGAATGTATTTGGACTTATTGGATTTCATTTGGTTGTTTTCAGTCGCTCTTGGATTTAATCGATATCATGTAGTTAGACTCTGAAGCTGTGATGGGACAACAATCCCAACAAGATCGAGGCCAGAATCAAGATTGTCCGAATATTGAACAGGATGATTATCAGCATATTGAGCATGAGGATTATCAGAACCTTGAGCAAGAACAAGATCAGGGTTATCAGAATAATGAGCAAGGCGAGTCGATACTTTGATCATATTGCACCTAATTTTTGCAATTATATTGTTTTAAATTATGAAATTGCATTGCTATATTTTATACAAATATATTGGTCTAGCTCATAGTTAATGCCTTAATAATAATTGTGTATAAACTTCCAATCCTTGAACTTGGATATTATCCTTGACACCGTAGAATTAATGGTTAACATACTAGTTAATAAGTCTGTATCTAAGTGTCATGCTTAGCCTTGTTTAGATACATTGTCATTCGTGCATTAAGTTGCCCGACATCAATCAACACTTTGAAAATGAAATTGGGCAATGAGGCCGAGCCCTGGCTGGTATGTTGGATTAAAGGTTATTTTAAAAACAAAAGAAAAACCTGAAAAATATATTTCAACTTGGGCGACTGGAAAGAGTGGCTGGTGCTGGGGGCACGAGAGAGAGTTGGTATATGGATGTATTGCCCAAGTCAATTAAGGACCGAATCTGATAATGACCTCTCATGTAAAACAGTGCAACCACAAGTCGGTAACACATACGACCTGGCTGACTAATTTGTTTCGCCTTAGCGTGGCTTCGATGTTGGTGGATGTGGGTGGATATACGGGAGAGAACAAAACCGTGGTAACCGCACGACGCTAAAGGGAGACCTCTGGGATGGTATGGGGAGAGCACGAAAGAAGGTGATACCTAGCGGTGTGAAGTTGCAAAGAGGTGGGACATTATAAAAGCCTTGTGATAATCAATATTAGCCACACACCTACGGAAGTGTGTCAGGACAGTATAAGTTGATTTATCTCTTGTGAAAAAAGTGTACAAACTCTGCAGAGTAAGAAAACTATCTAGATAGCCGTGCTCACGGTCAAGAGCGGTACTGAGAACTTGCTTGATATAGCTTTCCTTTTTCATAAAACCATTGGTGTGTGTGTGTGAGTGGAATGAAAAGGGTGGGTTTGAGCCCAGCAGTTGGAAATGTTGAGGTTGGAATCCAGAGAGTTGAGAAAGCCTGGTCGGGGACCAGTGGTAAATACGGGATAGCCTGAGCATTGAGTGAACAAAGTCACTCAATGGTATAGGAGATGGGATCTCTACTAGTACTTTACAAACAAAAACTCAGTTTATAAAACTTATGTTAGTAAAATGCTAAGTCTCAGGATTTGCTATTACTTAATCTATTTCAAGAAATGGATTTGTGCAAAATAAAAGAACCATGAGCCTTCCTTTGATTAGCCTTGCATCTATAATAATTGCATTGTGTATTGGCTCGTGAGTACGGTTGTGTACTCATGCTCGCTATTTATATTCTTTTAGTCAGTAAGCATAAAAGAAGGCTTCAGGGACAATTATGAGCATTGGACAAGCCTAAAGAACAAGAAGGCCAAGAACTAGGTCGCGAGCCCACAGTCGATTGCCAGTGGGCATATCATGCGGGTTCCAAGCGTTATACTTTGATTTTACTTCTGCTGCTAATTCTCAAAAAGTATTTAGCCTATTCGGCAATTCTGCAAGTCAAAAGCCATAAGGTATATTTACACTTCGTTTAATATTATGCAATAGCTTTACATTTCCGTGATATGTGTTTGAACCAACAATGTAACTGTGTGTGCCAGCTACTGATCTAGGGAATGGCACAAATATACACAGTAGATCCCAAGTTCAAAATTTGGGGTCTGACATTGAATCCTTCTTTCGACCTGATAGTCGAAACCTTCTTTCGACCAGGTAGTCGAATCCTTCCTTCGACCTGAGAGTCGAAACCTTCTTTCGACTAGGTAGTTGAATCCTTTCTTCTTTCGACCATGCTGAGTAGCCGAAATCATTCCTTCTTTTGACCACGCTAAGTAGTTGAATCCTTCCTTCCTTCGACCACGCTGAGTAGTCGAATCCTTCATTCTTTGACCACGCTGAGTAGTCGAATCTTTTTGACCTCGTGGAGTCGATGATCAAGATTAAAAACGAAACTTCGAGGACTCCGTTCTCCTCCATTTCAACTCTGAATTCAGTGTTCTTTGTTTCTAAATTTGTTTAAATCCAAGATCTCGCTTTTAGCTTTGCTCTTATTTAATTTGGAGTTCATCTATTGTTTCTTTAGTATTTATTGATTCTCTTTGCTTGTTTGTTTCTCTTTCCAGTACGTTTGTCCGAGTAGAGTTCGAAGGAGCAAGAGATCTCCTTTTCGACCACGCTCAAGACCTCCAAGATTGTCTTGCCATTAACCCAGGCGAGTCAATACTTTGATCATTCTGAGCATACTTTTTATGCAAATTATATTCCTTTAAATTACTAAAACGCATGCCTTAATTCTTTAAGCAAATGTATATTAACTCTTAAGGTAGTTAAATGCCCACTTATTGGTTAATTAAGTATTATTCCATCCTTTGACATTTGAATCCATTATTCTATGTCACCCTAATAGCTATGTGGTAATTACTAGCTTTAGGTTGTCCCGAGTATACATGCATGGCTTAACAAGGAGGCTCGGTTCTTTTATTTGCTAAAGCAATGTTTCAAATATCAATATTAGTAAAGTCCTATCACTTAGCATTTTAACCAAATTGTATTTTTTAAAGAGAGAGTAATTGTGCAATATTCATAACAGCAGAGGTTACCTCCACCCATGCTTACTTTGCTCGTGGTTACATCCAACACTTGACAACACTAGGTACGACCACCCAGGAAAAATCCAAATGTCGGGTTAGATCCACCCGACCAGTTTTCATCCCACCCAAAAAGGTTTTTGAAATGGAACTAACACTGGTAAGTTATCATGTCTGCCTTTGACCGTAGGCACGGCTGTTTAAACAGTTTTACACTCTACAGAGGTGTGTACACTTTACCCACAAGAGATAATCCACTCATTGCCCCCACATGATTCCTTGGTCATGTAGTTGAGAGATCATCACAGTAACTTTTCAAATTACATCACCCCTTCCATCATCTCACCTATATGGGGTTGCGCCCATACGTTGTGCGGAATGTTCACCACAACGACTAGCACAGCTGGTCTCCACTCGCCACAACAACTAGCGCAGCTGGCGAACTTCACCTTACCATGGTGTCCCATTCAAGCTGGAACACATCCGCCGCTTGCATTACCCCAATCCTCTCCAGCGAGATGACTTTTAGGGTTTGATAACTTTACTAAGACAAGTTGCTCTTTGCGGACTTGTGGTTTCACATGTTTTACGATGGGAGGTCATCACGGATTAAGTCCTTAATGCCATCTGGGTGGTTCTTTCCACATGCCTGAAGGGATACGGGTAGGCTACGATAGCAACAATTCAAAATTTCTACCACGTAAACCAGGAAGCCAAGCAAGAAGATGATCACAGATCGTTACCACTAGACGCGCAGAGCAGCGGAAGAAGTGTCTGAGCAACTGTCCGACAAAGAGCGCGTCGATGTATCGATCGTAGTCGATCGTCCGGCGTCCAAAGACGTTGATGCAAATGGTCGGGTCGATCGTCCGGCGTCCTCGTGAGTTGATCGCCTCTCCAAAGACCTCTGCAGTTCCTTGCGAAGATCGCGGATCGCCCTGCGCAACAACGAGAAGCGCCTCTATGGTATCCACACGTCCAGGAAGGAACAACCGACGCCGGTGTGTTAGCACCAAATCGCACGGCAAGGCTCTCAAGAAGATGGCGGCTAGGGTTTCAGAGGGCAATTCGTGTCAACTCTCTTCTCCCAACAAATCATGCATCTCCTTATATAGTGCCCCGTGACGGATCCTATCCAAACACGCCATTTAATCATATTTGTACCGGTTTATTCCAACCTGCTATGTGTGACCCGTTAGGTTCATGTGTAGTTCGGTTGTGACTCGAAACCCTTTCCGACCACGAGTCGAATGCGGTTCCTAGCGAGACATAACGATTCCTAATACACACAAATTATATGGGACTAACCTTAATGCAATATGATCTACGACCAGTGTCCTCATCACTTACGACTGTGTCCTATCTCTATACTGACCAGTTCAGATTCGATCACGACCAACTTGTAACTCCTTACGACTTGGTTTCGACCACTCTGTGATTACGCTCACCACCGATCTCGACTTGCTTGTATCTCCATACGACCAAATCCGTAGTTGGTCGAACTAAGCTACCTACTCATGTATTCTCCATTTGCCTCACGATATCTGGTTGAACTCCAGGCGAGATGTTGTGTCATCCATGGACTGTTCAATGCCTTCTCGATCGAGTATCGGATAACCTCATGTGGTCGAACTCTTCGACCACCAAAGGGCATGGCCATGCACTTTCTTTATCCGACCACTTGAGGGGCCCGTAGATATCTCTCCTGTTATGTTAGGAGGGGCAAATCCCATATCCGACCAGTCACATCCCTCTGCATGTTTCATAGCATACCCGAAAGCTACCTTTATAACCACCCAGTTACGAGCAGCGTTTGGCAACCCCTAAGAGTGCTATTACACATGTAGGAAACCATGCTGATCTCAGGTCTAAGGATTATACATCATCATTGCTTGAGACCAACTAACGACACATAGAATCATAACAATCTCAATAGTGTCTCAAGGTGGGTCTTATCCAACACCATGTTCTCTAACACGTGTCCACATTATTGATTCGATATCCCTATATCCATGACCGGTGAAACGTGGTCATCAATCAATACATGTGCTGGTCGTAGAGTCACTAGTGTTCCAACCAATGACTTTCGACCAGGGATATTTTTAGAACGACATCATCATAAGTTAAAAAGAGCTTCACCAACAAGTCACATACTCGTTAATCTTCATGACTGATGATTCATTCAAGGAACAAGATAACATATTATCAAATATTGTGAACATAATGAAATATAATCATCTCTATGATTGCCTCTAGGGAATATTTCCAACAATGCCCACCATTCTTGTGCTACATCCGCACCCACCAACATACCATCTGCCCAGATGTGGTATAGCAGTTTCGGATTTTCTGGAGGAAAACCAATTTATCTCAAATACAGCAGTCATATACCTCCCACGACTGCCCCAAATCATTTTCATGTTTTAAGATATGATGGTTGGGACATTTAGTGCCCCAGTAAAGCTAGTAATTACGACATAGCTACTAGGGTGACATGGAATAATGGATTCAAATGTCAAAGGATGGAATAATACTTAATTAACCAACAAGTGGGCATTTAACTACCTTAAGAGTTAACATACATTTGCTTAAAGAATTAAGGCATGTAGTTTTGGTAATTTAAAGGAATATAATTTGCATAAAAAGTAGGCTCAAAATGATCAAAGTATTGACTCGCCTGGGTTAACGGCAAAAGGGTCTTGGAGATCTTGAGTGTGGTCGAAAAGGAGATCTCATGCTCCTTCGAACTCTACTCGGACGAACGTACCGGAAAGAGAAACAAATAAGCAAAGAGAACCAATAAATACTAAAGAAATAATAAATGAACTCCAAATTAAATAAGACCAGAGCTAAAAGCAAGATCTTGGATTTAAACAAATTTAGAAACAAAGAACACTGAATTTGGAGTTAAAACGGAGGAGAACGGAGTCCTCAAAGTTTCATTTTTGAGTACTGATCATCGACTCCACGAGGTCGGAAAAGATTCGACTACTCAACGTGGTCGAAAGAAGGAAGGATTCAACTACTCAACATGGTCGAAAGAAGAAAAGATTCGACTACTCAACATGGTCGAAGGAAGGAAAGATTTCAACACTCAGCGTGGTCGAAAGAAGGAAAGATTTCGACTACTCAGTGTGGTCGAAAGAAGGAAAGATTCGACTATTCAACGTGGTCGAAAGAAGGTTTTGACCACATAGTCAGAAGGATGTTTCGACTACTCGACGTGGCCGAAAAGGGGTCTCGACTACAATGTGGTCAGAAGAAGGACTCGACTACTCAACGCGGTCGAAATAAAAGAATGACTTGAAAGAACACGATAGAGAATAGGGCACGGGAAAACTTACCACGACTGAGAGAGAGGCTGGAGGAGGTCAGTGGACGGCGAACAGCGGCAAGGAAACTCGCAGTCGAAAGCGAAGGAGGACGACAGTGAAGGGGTCAGCCAGGACTGGAGGAGAAGAGGAAGGTAGCGGCTCCTGTGAAACACAAGCTCAAACGGAGTGAGGGGATTGCTTCAAGGAGCTCTGGGATACCAAAATGATGCGGTAGAAGAGGAGCTGCATTGGTGCGTCCGAGGACCAAGAGGAGGTCTTGCGGCTTGAACTTCGAGAGCTTTGGGCAAGCCACAGCAACAAGAGTGAGAGTTGGAGAGTTGGGTGGAGGAAGGAGATGAAGGAGGGCGGCTCTAGCTCTTTTATAGACTAGAGGAGAAGACGAGAGAGCTACTAAGGGGCTCGAAGGCGCGTGGTCCCGAGGCGGGTGGCGACAGGATAGAGCAGGCAAAGCAGGAAGGGGAACAGGTGAGCGCACGGGGGTGCAGCAGAGCTGCAAGACAGAGCGGGGCGCTCTGGTGATAAGACTAGGCGGGGAAGAGGGGCACCTAAGTCAAAGTAGGTGGGAGGAGCAGGTGGCAGCAGAGGGCATTGGGTGAGGACAAAGAGCACGATCGGGTATAGCACCGCGGGCATGTGGTCGAAAGAAAGTTCCCACCACATGGTCGGAATAAGCTTTCCACCTGGTCAGAAGGAGGTATTCGACCAACTGGTCGAAAGAAAAGAAAGAGTAGGGGGAGAGGGGGTCAGAGGAGGTCGGGCCCAACTGAGAGGATTCAAAAAGAAGTCGAAATGCAAGCTAAAACTTGAAACCCGATATTTGAAATAGGGCGGAAACTAGAGAACTTTGCAAAAACACTACACTTTGAAATAGGTTTTGAAAACCAAGAAGACAAATGGGAGCTAAACAAACAACATCCAAAAACGGGATGTTACAGTTGAGCGCGCTCGCCACGGCCGCCCATCGTCTCTCCCCGTGTCTCCTTGCTGCCGCGCACTCCACTGGCATCCGCCTTCACTCCCCTGTCCCTACCACGGTGGCCCCTGCTGGCTATCATGGACATGACCGTCATCGTCCAATCGCCAGCTTAGTCCTCGATGGTGACACAGGCTTGCCTCGCTAGCTGCTGCCTTCTCCTACCCTTCCTATTCTATGCATGTATGCATGCATGTAACCCTCATGCTTGCATGTTGCGTGACCTATCACTCTTTTTTTGTAACCGGCATTCGGACGTACAATGGAAAGTCTCCCATCGTACGCTTCTCTCCACCATCAGATCTGACTTCAAATGATCGATCTCAGCCATCCGATCCCGCGCAACAAAATCGGTGAGGCTCAACAATTATTTAGTAAGCCTGCAACAAACCTCCATCCGATGCAATAAAATATATTGTGTGATAACACCGCAACATTCACTCTCAAAACGCAACAAAAATCATAACAATCACAACAACAACGATGCATCATCTAGCACAACCCACTACAATAGAAAAAAATTCTTGTGCAACAAATCGCAACTCAACAACAACAAAAAAAAATCTTATGCAACAAATCTGCAACCCAACTGCAACAAAATTCCTTTTTCTGCAACATTTAAGAAGACATGTTATAACCAAACAAAACACCTCATGCAACAATTTGAGAAAGTTGTTGCAACAAATCCATAAAATGCTTGCAACAAGGACACCGGAGGAGGAGGACACAACCAGTGAATGCACAAGGTGGAGCACCATGGTGTTGCAACGGTAGTAGCGGCTCCGCATCCATCACAGCGGATGCCTAAGGGGCAGTAGCTGAGTCGACGACGCCCTTGAGGACATGCGGGATGGTTGCCCTCAACGCCAACCTCATTAGGGGTCCTTCGTCATGGTGGGGGAGAGAGAGAGATCTCTATGGTGTACCCGCCTAAAGGGGGAGATGAAGATGGAAGGAGAGAGCGTGTGAGATTCCCTCCCTCTCTCTATATTCTTTCTCCTAAAGGCAATTGATCCACTTTGATTTTGTTGTGGTCAGAGAACGAGGAGATCAGGAGAGCAAATGGGGTTTGGAGGGGGGGATCGAAGTAAGGCTGTAAGAGTTAGAACTGGGAAGACAAAGCATCGAGTGGGAAAAGCACCTAGCATGTCCATGTGTACACTAAACTGGGAAGATGAAGCATAGCAAGCGTCCGATGGATTGAGTCTACGTCGGACGTACACATCCTATGGTTATCTCTTTTTTTTTCTTTGTTCTTTGTTGCGCATGCCTTGCCTGTATGCATGCACACGTCTTTTTTTCTGCCTCGTGCCTCCCAAATAACCATGGCCTCCTTCTGGCGTGGCCCTTTTTCATGATCGTTGGTTGCTCCTCGCCGAGTCCTCTTTTCTTCCGTCGCATTTGCATCTCCCCGCCGGCGTCCGCCACCCTACTCTTCCGATTGCTTCTTTGTTTCTTTTTTGCAATTCGGTGCCCTCTTGTTTATTGACGTTGGACACCTCGTCCTCACCACCATCAACTCTCTTCCATCGGCTTCTTTGATCGCTGCACCGTCAGCTCTCCCCTCCTTTCTTTCCCATGGCAATCCTCTTTGTCGCCGTCCCTTGCTGTTCTCAACGGTCAACACATATTTGCCTCCAGTGTCTGCCTCCTTCTCTCCTTTGGTTGCATGCGTGTACCACTCGTCTACTCTGGCAATTGCCGTACTTAAGCTTTTGGGTGAATTGGTTAGTGCATGCAACTCAATATGATGTCAGAGCCAAGAGGTCATGAGTTCGAGACCTGACTAATGCAATAAAAAATAATAATAATTGCAATCTACTTCTATTCCACGTCTTAGGTCTGAGGAAGACTACACTTGAGGGGGAATGTCGAAGTATTAGTGAATTACCTATCTTTCATCGTCAGTTTAGCTTGAGGGGGAGTGTCGAAGTATTAGTGAATTATCTATCTTTCATCGTCAGTTTAGGTTTTAGGTGAATTGGCTGGTGCATGCAACTTAATAGTTAATGCCTAACTAACCCCCGCGTTGAATTCGCCTCCTGTTCATATAACATTACAGGAACCCACCTCTTAACATAAATTGGAGCAGTCCCGTTTTTGTGGTGCAATCAAATGTCTCCTTTCGAAAGCAGTCTCTTCTCCAGCCTCTGTTCTTACAGGATTCTGTTTGTTCGATCTCTGAATTTTTCTCCTTTATTCCGTGATTCTGTCACGAATACGGCGATCTTCTGCATCTGGCTTGTATGACAACTTAGCTTACAGGTCCTGGTTACGATCTTGACGGCCGTTGCTTATTTTTAGGAAAATACTAGCGAGGAGGCACAGTTCTCGAGTTTTCGATGTTCTTTTTCTCGTCTCCTTCAAAAAAGGTGGCAAATTTGCTGATACGTGATATCTTGTTATTTTTTGAAATATTGCTGATATGGTCTTATTGACGACTTTTAGGCGTTGTATTCGATAATTTTCATCGAAATGTGAGACTTTAATCCTACATTTCATGTTTGGTATAATTGCTGGTTCATGAAACTCATTATTTGCTAGCTCATTCCGGGCCACATCCATACTGCCTATTTTATTCAAATGGGAAGTGAATGGAAATAATAAGTTTCTCTTGCTCCATCACCTGAGCTACAATTAGAAACCTAAATGGCTAGATTCCACTTGGCTCCACGCGCCACACAAACAGTTCACATGCAAAGCAAAACCATCAGTTTAACTAACCTGCTCTTTCCGTTCCATTCCATTTGAACAAATCATGAAAGCTAAAAATCCGGCCATATTTTATCCTATTTTGTTAGGTAGTAGGTATCATGCGAAGCAAATTAAGAAAATATAGTACATTGACCTCACAAATATATTAGGCGTAAATATCTCTTGAGATCTCATTGATCATTTGGCCACCTGGTAAGCACAAGTATGTCAAAAAAGGCAAAAAAAGGCAAACTCACAAAAGGAAGAAATTTAAACAAGTACACTGGTGCGTCATCCTCCACAATCTCTGTTTTTTTTTCTTCTTTTTGTTGACAACTACTGACAAAAAAAATTACATTAGGGCATGTACAAACAGAGGATAGTACAAGAGATGCGACTGTTTCAGAAAGTACAACAGATGCGGCAAACAAAATACTTCAGTGGTGCCATTTGCCGGATGTGATCTGTTCTATGCATTTTTCTACATTACTCTCTCTATGGTGTGTGAACCAGTGATATTAGCCTAGATTACACCTTCACTGATGTAGACCATGAAGGACACAATGTCACATAGCATAGAGAAGCGAAACACAGAATTCCTTTCCACAGACAAGATGAAACAATTTTGTTTATGGTCAGTCATTGCATGCATCTTGCCCCAATTTAGGCATGAAAAGTTGGTGCTTGCATTGCATGAGCTCCCTATTGGTTTTGATTGCTGATGTTCGTATGAACAGATCAACAGAGGAGTACTTTTCCTTTGGATGGTGGCCTTGGGATGATCTTATTCTTCGATAACTCCATTTTTGCTCTGATTATTTGGCTTGAAGAAACCATAGCACCCAATTCTCTTTCTGCACCAAACAAAGAAGAGTTTGTTAGAGTATGAAAGTTTGGCGTGATCAAAATCTTGTCATGAACTGAATTAGATATGTTCTAGTCCCTAGCGGGACGATGATGATTACATTGGCCATTGCTGAATAGGACAAGGCATTTCTGCAATGATTGGGATTCAAGTGACAAGAAACCGGCCTTAAGCTTTACAAAAAGAAAGAACCAAAGTGGGCAACATGAAGAAACTAGAAAGATCCTACAAAGAAATAGATGTATGATTGGGTTCCTAGATGTATGATTGGGTTCCATGTAACGTCCAACTGTGGCTAAACTTATTCAAATAACCCTACAAACATGAAACAGTAATCATAAATAGTTTAGCCAAACTAACAATTGTTTATTACTGATCATATTTAAAGGGATAACAAGCACCTAGCCATACTTTTGGTTGCCATTGTGATGCTTGAAATCCAAAGTATAACCAACCATGCTTAAGCATTCAGTTAAACAAGGGCAAGGTTGTCAACATTAATGGCCATATGCAAAAAAAAAAAAAGATATAAAAAAAACTAAAACCAAACATTTTGGGGATTTAAAACACGATGAGAAAAAAAATAGTAGACTTCAAAAATGATCTTGTGAAGTCATGGCTCCTTTTGCTAAGATGGCTGCTGTTAGGTTGTGATGATACAAGCATGGACTTGAAGCTATGACTCTCTGCCGTGTTGACCAATCTGCTTCCAAACTTCATGACTTCACACTAACTTGCAGAAAGGGGCACAATGAATTGTGGCTTGTTTAGCAGTCTGAACTAGAAATTTTCACATTAAATGTATTCGCTGACACAAGCTTATACTTTGATCCAGTCTATTACCATCTCCATCCTTGAATTTTGTATGTGGCTATATGTGTGCCTCTGACCTGAGAATTTGGTTTGTCTTTTCCCAAAAAACATGATCTAGAACAACTAATTGTCTCCTTCATCTTTTGAAAGAGTTTATTTATTGGGTTAAAAAAAGGTTTACTAGCAAAAAAACTTACAAGGGAAAATGTTTGATGACAAAACCAAGCTTTTCCTTATTTTCTTTATGAAGGTAATTCTACAATAGTGAAATGCGCCAGCTTCTTGAATTCCACAATTTTCAACTGCCGTTCTAATTCAGAAACAAATTCACGAAAACTCCAAGCAATTCCTAAGAATTTCAAGAATGAGATTTAGAGAAAAACCAATCTAGAACTAAAGAAATTCCATCAACCTTAGCTTGCCCGCTAACTCAACCAATACAAAGCTACTAACATATTCAAACAAACTCAGATTTTTCTCTTTTCCTATTAAAAAGCCAACTTTTGAAGGAAAAAAATATCTGTAAAAAAATTTAGCAAACTCCTGCCTCTACTACTGCAGTACTGCCCCTATCCTTATTAGGGGGGGGGGGAGACAAATTTACTGAATAAGCTTCAACTAAATGTGCTGAATAAGCTTCAACTAAAATAAGGCATAATTAAAGAAGTTAATTACCTGCTTCTGCTCCTGGTTGGAGCTTTCGGATTGGTGCTGCCATTTCCATTTCCATTTCCATGCCCATTTCTGCTGCTGACGCTGCTGCCGGTGCTGCTGGTCCTGCTGCTGCTCCCTGCCTCGCTGAACTCGCTCTCCTTCGACCACTCCTCCTCTTCCTTCTCCTTCTTCCCCTGCTTCTTCTTCTTCTTGCCGTCGTTGGCGGCGGCGGGGGCGGGCTTTGGCGACACCTTCTTCTTCCCGCCGACGGAGAACGGCAGGAAGAGCTTGATGAGCAGGCCGGTGTCCAGGCTCACGCTCCGCTCCAGGCTCCGGCTCCGCGTCCTCCCCATCGTCCTCTGCTTCCGCGCCTTGGCCTTCCCCTGTTTCTTGGCGCCGCCGCTCTGTTTCTTGGCCTCCTCCTTGTCGTCAACCATGGCCGCCGCGACGTCCTTTTTGGGCTCGTCTTTCTCTTGTTCTTGCACGTCGGCGTTGGTCTGTGGAGGCGGCGGCGGTGGCGGCGGAGACTCGACTATGTCGCGGAGGGAGAGCTCGTAGGCGGACTCGGGGAGTCCGCGGACGAGGTCGAGCATCTCGCGGCGGTACCCGCGATGGCCTGCGCCCGCGACGGGGAGCTGCCGGCGGAGGCCGGGTAGAGCCGGTGGTGTTGGTGTTGGTGGTGCGCCCAGAGCTGCGGCGACGGCGTGCCGGACCCGCCGGAGACGGAGTCCGGGAGCCTAGCCGCGACGCCTGCAGCCAGCGGAAGTCCTGCTCCCCGGCCCGCGGCGCCAGGGGTTCGCCGGTGGCCGCGGCGGCAGCGCGTGCTCGGCCCCCGAGCCGGCGAGCCTCCTGGGAAGCTGAACTCATGCCGCCGCTGCCACGACGGCATCGCCATCTCTACACTCTAAGACAGAGAGAGAGAGAGAGAGAGAGGGCTGGGTAATAATGGCGCCGTGGAGGCGCGAGCACGAGAGGAGAGAGAAGGAGGAGGAGGTGGGGAAACGAAAGCGATGACGGGTGGGTGCAGGGTTGCAAGGTCTTTGTTGCTGCGAGTTTTTAAGGCTGGTAGTGAATTACGGGCGTTGCTGCACTCGGCACCAAGAGCACGGCGAACGCAAATAAGGTCGTTCCGGCGGCTGCGCAGCCCTGTCAGGTTCACTCCGTTCTTTTGTGAAGTAGAAAACAGGTAATTAAAATGTTTCTTCGTGGGGAAGAAAACCAAAATGTTAAATTTGTCGAAATATTGCAGTAGTTTAATTATATATTGTTGTACTCCCTCCGTGCCTTTTTTAAGTAATGTTATAATAATAGAATTATAATATTGTAAAAATACTTTTAACGATAAATCTAATAATATATTTTTCGAACCGGAGAGTGCTTCCTGTCTTCTCCCGAGTGTACTCTAAAACATTCTGTCTTCTCCCGAGTGTACTCTAAAACATTCGAGAAATAAATGTTCACCGAGTGCTTACTTCTCTTCCCACCCGAGTGTTTTCGTAAAGACACTCGGTATACATATAAGTACTCGGGAAATAAACGGTTTCTGGTAGTGTACCAATCTAAACATTTTCAAACATATTAGTGATCAAATTTTAAAAATTTGACGGCATCGATTCCACGGTATCACCTAAAAAGAACGGAGAGTAGTTATCTATATAAGTTGCAGTAAAAGACAGGCACAAGCATAAATATGATCTACGGCAACATTTGTATATAACCATCCTAACATCTCTTATGGATTAATGCAAAAGGTTGATCGTAGAACGATGCTAGCGGCATTGGCGTCGACGACGAAGGAGCCGGGGTGGCAAGATGATAAGCATGCAATTGAATTGTTCGGAAAATAAAAGACATTTTGCAGCGCCATAATTTACCTACCACACAGATGTCTAACGGTTGGCCATGCCCAGAACGATGGGAAAACTTGACGTGATGGCGCTGTTATCTTTCTCGCTCATCCGAAAGTGAGCTGTAACAACTACCGCGAAATTATCCGTGGTTAATGGGACTACTACTACTGCGTCTTGGAAACAAAGATTAACTAAGCTATTTTTATTTGTAACTTGTAGTTTCTGTGTCTCTGCTGTTTCCAGAACCTACTGTAATTAAGATTGTGAGGCTAATTTTTTGGATACTAAAATCTTTTACTTGCTTCCTTAAAAAAATCTCTTTTACTAGCACATTCATTTTTTTTTGGGGTCACTGCATGCAGAGTGAATATCTTCTTAAGGAAAAAAAAATCCATAAACAGCCAGTAAGTCACCTACTTTTCAATTTATCCCACATATCTCATTTTTATTTACTTTGTCCCTATAATTTAAGTTGGCATGCACATACCTTTTAGGTCGCATGTTCACACTATTTTCTCGTGATTTTAATTATATTCGGCACCTGCTTCGATAATTTCAGTACTTATTTAAGTGATTTCAATACTTGTTTCAATTATTTGAGTTGTTTCACTATTTGTAATGCACAATTTCAGCATTGAAACATTAGCAATGAAATGGGGTATTACAACTATCTAAATCACCCAAATCATTGAAATAAGAATTAGCACCACCGAAACAAGTATTGACACCACTGAAACAAGTGCGAAAGATGATGAAAAGCACGAGAAATAATGCTAGCATACAGTCTAAGGAGTATTTGCACGCCAACTTAACTTATGGATGGCAAAATAAGCGATAATTAGATATGGAGGGAAATTGAAGACGCAGGTGACTTGGGTGTTTATAGATTTTTTTTTTATTTTTTTTCTTTCTGAAATAGAGAGAGAGAGGCTGAGAGAGAGGTGACTTTGTTGGCAGTGAAGAAGTCATGAGCTTCTAGATGCGGGTGATTATGCATTAAGGTAGTTGAGGCGCGACCGGTTCTCTAGAAGTTCTGGCTTTTGACAAACGGCCAACATTTTCCCGTGGGGGACGACAGATTTCTCTTTCGATTGGATTCTACATTTCCTTTGTCTTCAGTTTACAGCGATTGCAGTGGGTTTCTTTGACAAAAGGGCAAGATTATCAATGTTGTGCCGACAAGATCTTCTACATGCTTTACACTGACAAGTGGGCCAATACGAATCTATGTTGTATTGTTAGGTGCGCTTAGTTTTTTTTAAAAAAAAATAGTTAAGGAGTTCGGTGATCACTTTCAGAATTCTAAAATCTCTCTGTAAAGCTGTCTATTCATTTGGTGATATTTCTTAGTTTTTCTAGCATTGTATATACAGTACTGTTTTACATGTGGTACAACGAAATCTAGTGCAAACTATGAATGGATTTTTGGTAAAGAATGATAATAGTCTACCCTCGCAAAAAAAAGAAGATAGCAGTAGAAATAGGCAGTGTTGTGCTGCAATACACAATCTAGATAGTTACAGAAAGCTTTACTAAGGAAAGAAAGATGTTTTCAACTAATTATTATATTCAAAAGTAGAAAATAAATAAGTGATCTTGAAAAATATATCGGTTTGGGTGCCAAATTAAACGATCTGGAGTGATGTGTTTTGTGTGCTATCTATCAAAACATTACTCTCAGCAAAGATACCATCTTATGACTACTCCGATTCTAAATGTAAGTCATTTTAAAATTTGAACAGGTCAAACATTTTTTATTTTATCCATCAATATATGAAAAGTTACTAAAATTGACAACATGAAATTGGTATTACTAGATACATAATGAAATATAATTTTATAATGTATAAATGCTTTTATTTGAAACAACATATTTTCAGAGAAATTGATGGTTAAAATGTCGCTTTGAAGACCGTGTTAATATCTAGAACGACGTATATTTGTAATAAGAGAAGTAGTATACCTCTAGCGTACTGGTTGGGTGGGTGTTCCGTATACTTGACCGAATTCACCGTGTACATAGATCATATCGGGCTCTTTTTCTCAACACTCTAGCATCACGCCTACAATACAATATTGTAGAGCAAATTAAATACTACATCCATTCTTATCCTCTACCATAGAATACAAATAACTTGTGTCTTCCTAGATATACAAAGATCCAGCAGAAAACATTGAACAAATCAGATGCATATCCAATTAAAAATCATTGTTCACATCTCGGGTTATAAGAGCATGTATAATGATGTGACGTCAGCTATCTGTAAATATTGACCCGTACGACACGAGATGATGTTGAGGAGAGAGAAGGATCATAGAGAATTTAGCCATATCTCGTGTAGTAGTCGACTGTAACTTGATAAACAAGACACATTATATATGGATGAGGTGTCTATAAAGATATGTAAAAAGACAACCCATTGTAAAAACTGTCTATAGATGACATGAAGAGATGCTATAGACAACAGCTATCTATATCATTGTATATGCCCTAAGACTAGTGACTACTACAAAAAGGCTAATATTGGACGCCTCATCATAGACGGTTGCCCAAAACCGTCTATATTACATGCAATCACAAACAGTTTTGGTTTTACGATCGCTGCGTATTCATGTCGCGCTAAAAAACCGCTCAGAAGAGGTAATATTACAGCGGTTCATATTGAAAATCTATGCGTGAAGTATCACGATCGGTTACGAATAAGAACCGTTTGTGATATTACTAAATATCCTGAGCGGTTTTCAACAAACAACCGTCAGGATACTTCATAAACGGTTTTAATAATGAACCGCTCGTGATATAAGACCATATCACGGACGGTTCCATTGTGGAACCATCTGTGATAAGTATCACCGATGGTTCCATAATAGAACCGATCGTGATAAGTCTCTTTATTAGTAGGATCTGTTAGGGTTTGCGCTCTAACTCGTCACTCCCGGCCGCCTTACTCTCGTCTGCGTTTCGCTCCCCTTTGAGTGACCTCGCTGCCGTCGCCGCCATTCTTCCGTCGCCGACGGTTGTGACACCACGGTTCCTTTGCACAAGACACCGTCACGATAAGAGGGTCTTTTGCGGTGTCACCGTCAGCCAACTCTGATGACATTCGCCTCTTCCCCTTCCTCCTCCCCACAGGCGTCGCGACCACAGCTACCTCACCGACCCCCGGCTACCTCTAGCTCCATCGACCTCAACTTCGGCTACCTCACCACCGACACCAGCAATATCAATCGAGGTAAGACAGATCTATTGGTTTGTGTTGTTGGTATTCATGTGAACCGAGTTGCAATGTGGGCTACCTAGCTAGCTAGCTTGATGGTCGGTTTGGACACCCTTAGCCTTGCTGTTTTTCCTCTGTGGATCACGGTGGATGGATAGATAGATCTGAAGGTGGGGAATGGGGTTGTGTTTGGGTGTGACTGCTGCATAGTATGTTCCTAAAGACATTTTTTGTTTTCGATATGTATGATGAGGGTGTCTTTGCTGAAAAAATACATTGATGCAACCTTAAGAAGTGGCAATCTGAGAGAGGCAATTTGGTTGCCTCCTGGAAAGGATCTTAACAAATAACTGTCTGTTAATAGTAAGTCGATCACCATTTATTCTTAGAATAAATAGCACCATGTAAGTGTTTCATGCATGGATATAGGTGAGTTTCTATAGATTGCTGCTCTTATCTGCTTGACATGAAAACCGCAAATGTTACTAATTATGTTTACTGATGAGATATGAAATGAATCTCCAGGGATGACAATAGGATGAACTGTATATGAATAATTTTGGAATGAAAGCTTATGAATCTATGGAATCAAAATCCTTGCACATAGTTTGCACATATGAATGTAAATGAAATGAACTTCTACATGGATAGAGGTGAGTTTCTACAGGTTGCTGCTCTTATCTGCTTTATAGATAGAGAGTTAACCATTAAGGAAAACTCTTTTTTACATTCTAACATGATATCGTCAACTCACCATATATTGTTATCTTATTACCATTCATGTTTCAACATTTTTTACATGTTTCATCTTTGGACTTGTATTCAAGTATTGTACATGAGAGTTTTGTCTCAATCCTTGTGAGAGTTTTCCAAATAGTGGCCGCCTCCTCCCTAAGCCTGCCTCCCCTTTCCTCTATTTCTTGATCTCTTCTCTACAAAATCTCTAAACAGTGGCTGCTTTTGCCTTTAAAACTGCTTCATATATACATATATGTATATACATACACACACACACATAGTTTGTAGCCTTTGTTAGCTAACTCGAGGCTGATCAATTCAACTAGCTAGCTCGCTCGTTAGTCGTTCATCCAAAACGTTCAGTGAAACACGACCTACTTACCGTCGATCGACACCTTTGGAGTGTACGATTTGCTTCATACCTTGGCATGAAGCGTCGTACCTCAGATATCGAGTTTGATGAAGTAGCCAAACACCTAGCTACTTCATCGATCGACACCTTTGAGTGTACGATTTGCTTCATGCCGGTGTGTCGGGATCGATGAAATAGGCGTGGTTCACTGTGCGTTTAGGATGAACGGCCAAGCAACGAGCTAGCTAGCTGAATTCTCGAGCATCGATTAGCTAACCAGAATCTGAACTATATATATATATATATATATATATATATATATATATATATATATATATATATATATATATATATATACACACACACACACACACACACATACATGCATACACACACACACACACACACACACACGCGGTTTTTAAGGCAAAAGCGACCATGCTTGGAGATTTTGTAGAGAAGAGGCTATCACTGACGGTTCCAAATACAAACCGCTGCATGAAACTAACTATCACAGACGGTTTTATATACGAACCGTCTATGATAATTGTAGACTTCACAAACGGATTTTAATTATGGAACCGTCTGTGATAAGAATCACTGATGGTTCCATTATAGAACCGTATGTGATATGTCTTTATAAGTAGGAGCCCGCTAGGGTTTGCACCCTAACTCGCGTCGTCACTCCCCAGCGCCCTTACTCTCGTCCGTTCCCCTCCCTACTCGAGTGCCACAACTACGGCGACGCTGCCTTCCCCTCTTCCTCCTCTCCCCGGTGTGCGCGACCCCGGCTACCTCTCCACCGACGATGTCGATGTAAGACAGATCTATCACCTATTGGTTTGTGCTGTTGGTATTCATGTGAATCGAGCTCCTCCTCCCTCTCGTCGCCAGCTCTCGCACCTCCGGATCAAGCTCCCTCCTCTCTGCGCCATCGGATCAAGCTCCTAGTCCTCCCTCGCTGCGCCGCCGGCCCTGGCTCCTCCTCCCTACGTCTGTAAGATCGAGGAGGCCGACTAGAGGGGGGGTGAATAGGCGATTTTAAAAACTTCTTTGGCTAAAACCGAGTTTTATGCGGAATTGTAAATCAAATTGGTTTTGCACAATTAAAGCCTAAATCAACTAGTCTTTACTAAGTGCACCAACAATATGAGACTATCGATAACTATTGCAATCATACAAAGGCAAGTAAGCAATTTAATATAAGGAATATAAATTGCATAAAGTAAAGCACAAGAATGCAAATCACAATGACACGACTATATTTTCCCGTGGTGTTCGGAGGCTTGCCGGCCTCCCCTAATCCACGTTGAGGTAAGCCCAAACCACTTGGACCGGTTCCAAACCGAACCAACACCTCGCTCCACTAGGGTTGCTCTTTCCTCCACTCTAGAGATGGCGAGAACCACACCACTCACAAACCGCCCGGGTCTTCTCACAAACTTCTTTGAGAAGATCACCGACGCACGACGCCACCACACCGTCTAGATGTTGGCAAACACCAAAAGTAACAAGTCTAGAACTCTCACTTGAACTAATCAAGTGTCTAAGCTCAAATGGATACTCAATCCACTACCTAATGCAACACATGCAATTAGGGTTTGCCTCTCAAAGCTTACTAAGTGCAATACATGCACAAATGAGAGTAGAGGGCTTGCTCTTAGCTCAATGGAAATGAATATGGCACCAGCAACTTCTTCCACAACCAGCCAAGGTGGGTATTTATAGCCCCCACACAAAAACTAGCCGTTTGGGGAAGATTCCAGAGAATTTGGGGAAATCGGTCTGACCGCCAACTAATGGCCGGTCTGACCGCCCATCAATGGCTATAAAACTAGTCGTTGGACTCACTGCAGGTCTGACCACCAACTGATGGCCGGTCAGACCACCCAAACCGGTCAGACCGCCCAATAGCTGCCGGTCAGACCGCTCCACAAAAAAAGGCCAAGGACCAGAGAAGCAAAAACTACCCTCTCTGGAATTTTTGTACCGCCAAACAATTATTGGTACAACCGCACAATGGTAGTACCACTGAACATCCGCGGTAGTACCACACAATTTTTGCGGTAACAGGAGGCCGGTCAGACCGCCGTGTTGCGGCCGGTCAGACCAATACCCAATCGGTCAGACCGCCCACTGCAATCAAAGCTAAAAATAGATCTTGATCTTTGCATCAACTCAATTTTGCGAACCACATTTGCCATTTTGATGCAAGATGCACACAAGGTTAAAAGCAAGATTCTCAACAAGTTGCAAAGCACATTTGCCGACTTTTGGAATCAATGCCACAAGGAATAAGGTACATGGACTAATCCCGTTTGCAAAACACATTCGCAAACTAAAGTCACATGCTACAAGGATTATGCATGAGCCATAACTATTTGCAAAACACATTCACAAATATTGGCAACATGCCACAAGGACAAGATGCATAGACATCAACCATTTGCAAAACACATTTGCAAACTATAGTCTCATGCCACAAAGTTTATGCATATGCCTCAACTATTTGCAAAACATATTCGCAAATAATTGCATCATGCCAAGATGAGCTAGAGCAAACACAATGAGCTATCAACACATGACTATCTCAAGCTACTAGTCAAGACCCCTTTTAATAGTATGGCAACCTATACTAGCAATCCGGTCTTTCAACTAAACACCAAGACCGGTAAAAGACTAGGAACAAATCCTTAGCCCTAGCTAGTCATACCTTTGCCTTACGCACATATTTGAAGCTTGATGACACACATCTTCACTTCAAATCCGGGTTCTTGATTTGAAAGCTCATCAACACATGATGAGTTCCTTTACTTTGGGATCTTGACACGAACATCATCAATACATGATGATTTCCTTTTTTCCCGAACCTTGACTTGATGACAATCAACATATGATGCCATCCAAAGTCTTCATCACCCTGGAACATAACCTATTTATCCAACTCTTGAAAATGTTAGTTCCACAATATGATTATCATTAATTACCAACATACCATTAACTTATAATGATGGGACAAGATACCACAATCTTTCCCTCTTTGGTAATTGATGATAATCACTTGAATTGCAAATAAATTGAATGTAGATAAATATGAGTATATGTAAACTACACGAGTTATATATACTCAAGATTATATGAGTATACATAAACTACACAAGTTATGTTATACTTATATGAATATATTAACTACACAAGTTAAATATATTCAAGGATATGTTTCAATGTAAAGGTCCTTACAGTATGTGGACAAAGGAATATGGATCAGTACTAATGAAACCACAAAACATAGAGTGAACTCCCTCTAAATGTGTGCATACACAAATGTGTAATAAGACCATAAGCACATATTCAAGTTAGACTTTTGGTGGAGTTCAACCTATATTTTGGATCCGAGGAATGCAACAATATATAAGAATATGATGTTGAATGCATACCTCTTCGATGTTCACCTTTTAATCCAGCTGAGACTAAACATGAGATATAGCAATAGAAGAGTTAGTCTCACAAATAGATTTATCATTATGAATGCATACCTGTTCGGATTTTTCTTTTTATATCCAATCTGAGACTAAACAAGGTATAACAATAGAAGTGTTAGTCTCACAAGTAGATTTGTCATTAATAACCAAAACTCTATTAACACATAATGGCTGGTCTAGATTCTTCAACGCTGCAGCTCCAGCTCCCCTCCCTCTCGCCGACGGCTCGTTACGCTACCTCGGATCTCCTTCGCACCTCTAACCTCTCGGCTCTCCCACTAACGTGTAAGTCCCCTTCTTGTCTTCTTGATGTTGTTTGGTTGTTGTTCATGCTGACGGTGATGGCCATTGGCGAGCCTAGATGCTAAATGTGTAATACATACATACATACATGAAGAGAAGTGCATCATTGCAAAGAAGTATAAATGTGTAATACATACATGTAGAGAGCAGTAGAGAAATCATAAATATAAATGAATGCAATGATTGTGTACTTGTGCTGATTGCTGAATGAGTGAATTTAGAAGTGTAAGTGTTGTCTGCTATTGAAGTATTAGGCTGTTGATATGTATGGGCTGTTGTCTATTGATATGTTATATTGTTATGAGTTATGACTTATTCAGAAGTGTCAAGTGTTGTCTCTTTTATTGATATGTATGGGTTGTTGATATGTTATGGCTTATTGGGTTGTTGATATGTATGGATTGTTGATATGTTATATTGTTATGAGTTATGACTTATTCAGAAGTGTCAAGTGTTATCCGCTATTGATAGTGGAAACTTGCTAGGTGTGTTGTCTACTATTGATAGTGGAAACTTGCTTGGTGAACCATGAAATTTTTGATATGTATGATTGATGATTTGCAAAATAGATGTATAAAATGTGTGATATGTATGTTATGATTTATTATTGATTTGTCATTTTATCAAGATATCATCTGTTGCTTCTCGCCATTCATTTCACATTTGTCTGTGTAACTATGTTCATCTTGGTCAAGTTTTCCTACCTTGCGTCCCAAGCACGTCCTACCATTCCATTCCTAATCTCTTCTCTATAAAGTCTCCAAGCGATGGCACTTGTGCCTTTAAAATTGGCATCATATTGTGTGTGTGTGTGTGTATATATATATATATATATATATATATATATATATATATATATATATATATATATAGGTCATACACGCATGACATGAGAGATGAGACAACATGACGAGCAATTTCATCGAGCCCATACAAGTTTAAACACGGCTGCCAAGAAAGCGTCAAGACATCCATTACAGTTGCGATACATGATGCCACTTCGGTCAGATACTGCGGCGTCCCACGTCACTTATTGTTTAAGAAAGTGGCGTGGGCCAGTACTCTAACCGGAAGTGGCATCATCTATCAACAACCGGTAATTGATGTCCTAACGCTTCTCTGGTAGTGCTTTTGTTAGACCCGGATTAACTCTCCCAAATCCTCATGTATTCCACTCTAGTCCCATGATCATTAGCTAGAGTACACAGGTTAAACAAAATGATAACATAACCATAAAGCGTGAATAAAAACACATAAGTTCGGGTTTATTACAAAAGGAGCATAAGTCCAAAAGTAAGATACAAAGGAAGCAAAAGTAGTAGCGATGAGACCACACGATTCGCCACGAGTAATCGTCTGCAGCGTAGCCTAGTCGTCCACGTTCTCAGTCTCTTCATAATAGTCCTCTCCTAATCAACATTTAATTAAGCAAGGTGAGTACAAATGAATATACTCCGCAAGTTACACCCAATAACAGATGATAATGCATGAGGGTATAACAAAGGATGGATTATAGGGTTTTTTTTTGCATAAAGCAATGTTTTCTTTAAATACTTGTACTAAGTTCCAAAGCGGATACTCTATAGCTAAAATTCATTTTCTAAATCAAGTTTTATAGTCAGATAACATTCACACAATTGTGGTGAAGGATACCCTCCTATCACAAGGCTACTCGCCCAATTCCCATTTGGAAACATCATTTGATAAAGTCTTTTGAAACCAAAACCAAAATCTAACTTTAAGTGGCTTTGCTAGCATGTCCATGACCATGGACGTGGCTATTCGAATAGTTTTACACTCTGCAGAGGTTGTACAGCTTTACCCACAAGACACGACTTCTCTAGTTTGATTGGCATGCGGGGTGCCATTGCCCACTTCCTTAGGTAAGCAGTCTAGAGCACACGACAAGGCCTTTACAATGCGTCATTCCACCGTAGTCCTGCCTCGCTAAGGTTTCGCCTCCTTTGGACTAAACCATCCGCCGGAATGAGCCCCTTCTTGCGTCATGTGGGAATAATAGTAGGTCATAAAAGACACCCACGCAACTGGATGGCACGACCATGGTGAAATATTGCAAATTAGTTAGCCAGTTCCCGCCCACACGGACATGTGGTAGTCTGATGAGGGCATAGCAAAATACGCTCAAGATCGATCATAATCGCCTTGGGCGACTTTCCAAAAGAATCCCTGGGCTTCAACCCATACCCAGATTGAGCCCGTGCATAAACATGCACCCACCAAACAACCATTTCGCCCAAGTACAAACCAATTTTTTATTTTGTTTAGCTTTTCAACAATCATTTGCAAAAAGTCCTACGGTAAACCAATACCATAGGCTCAATTAAATCACATTTGAACATTTGGCTAAATTTCCCCAAATTCAACATTTTTGGTCTAAGCATGACTAAGCATAGAGTTTTTCAACAGATTCTAGCTCATACTATTGTATCAACTAGATTTTCATCTAAGGTGTCAAGGTAGATTCATTTCAATGTCAAGATTCGCGATACAAGGGATTTAGGCATAACTAAAATTTTAAAATAGGTATTTAAATTACATTGAATAGAAATACACATGCAATAATAATTTAAAACAGAATTTAATTAATTTGAAATACTGGGATCAAATATGATCAAAGGATGTAACTTGCCTTGCTCGTATGCCTGAGGATCTAATTCTTCAAAAAGATCAGTTTCCCCGGAGTCGTCGAGATCTACACGCTAAAAGAAGCCAAATTCAAATAATATTCAAATAGATTCAAAATGAACTCCAAATTGAAATTTTATAGTATAGATAGGTAGATAATGATTTTATACAAATTTAGAGACAAAGATCAACTCATTTGAAATTTCCTAGCAAACGTTATAAGGTTTCTAAGTTGGCTCGGTTTAGAAATTCCAAATAAATTGGAAAATGTGCTTTCTAATAAAGGAGACGTATTTCCTCTCGGTTCTCAGGAAAAATACGTTTTCAAAATGCGGAAGCGTATTCTCACTTGCAATGGTTGTGGTTTACGTTTTCCGAAGTGGAAAGCGTATTATAATCATAGCCATAGGCGCATTTTGAAAATCTTACAAGTGGGGCCCGCGGGAATAGGCCTTGCCACCCGGGTGCCACGCGAGTAGGGCAGCTGTGCTAGCGGCCACGTGGCTCTGACGTGGTGCCATGTGATGACCCACGTCGGCACTTTCGCCATGATGGTGCGCCGCAGGTCGCGAGGCGTCGTGAACGGCGGTCATCTAGGCGCCGGCGAGGGTGCAAGGGGATGAGCTGAACGCACAGAACCTGGTGCTCACCTCTGTGACGTGGTTCATGATGAGATGGTGGCGGCGGGGTGTTAAGCGGCGGCGGGTTAGGGCGAAAAGGGGTAGCGGCGCTCTAGTGACGCTCGGCGGTAGAGGGTGCACGCACGGAGGAGCTCTTAGCGTCGCGGCGTCGAGATGTAGGTGGTGGCGACCGGCGACCTTTGGCGACAGTGAAATCACCGGCGAGAGGAGCTTGACCACCGATCTTCAAAGACAAAGTACGACAAAGTTAGAGGGAAGGGTAAATGAGAGGAATGGAGAAAGGGTGAGGAGGGCGGGGTGACGCGCTCGTGGTGTGAATCCAGGCGGTGGCGGTGGCGCGAAGAAAGTGGCACACGAAGAAGAAAGAGGAGAGATGGTGGTGTGGCAGGGAAGAGAGAAAGGGCAAAGGAGGAGGAGGCGGCCGGCTTTATAGGCAAGGGCAGAGGCCAGGCGAAGGACGCCGGGCGGTGAGGCGCGAGGCAGGCTAGGCAATGAATGAGAGAGAGGCCGCGTGGGTGCAACATGGCGGCAGACGCAACATGGCGTATTTGGGGAAGAAAGAGCAGGAGTCTGTGCACTGGTGGGCCTCGATTGGTGGTGAGAGGCGAATGGGGTCTTGGTGGTCGATGGTCGGGCTTGCTAGTTGAATCATGGCTGTGAGCAGGGGATGGGCCATTGAATTTCGGCCCGATTTCAATTTTGGTAATTCTTTTGATTTATTAATTTCAGAAATTAAAATAATAACTTTAGGGTTTTAGAAAATAACTAAAGGAGTCAAAAAAATAATTGGAAAATTCACATAAATTCCTTGAGATGTTCTAGACCTAAATAAAATATTTCCAACTTAACATTGGTATTTGATTTTGTAATTAAATTATTTTGGCTTCAACATAAATAGGAAAGGCTTTTTTAATTCGGAAAATTCGAAAACTCAAGGAAAATAATTAAATTTTATTTTAAACCAAAATTGAAAATTTGGGATGTTACACTTCTTAAACTTGCATGGGCTCGATGAAATTACAGGTGGTCAGCTGCCTCATCCTCCTCATGTCATGTGGGCGACCCTCAAAGTGGTGAGGACTAAGAATAATATATATATATATATATATATATATGATCTTAGATTTTAAAGGCACAAGCGATCCTTGCTTGCGAGCTTTATATAAAAAAGTCATCACAGACGGTTTGACCACAAACCGTCATGATATATCGATATCACAAAGCGGTTTCACCATAAAGCCGTGCGTGATAGTTGCCTATCACAAACGGTTCTCAGTTAATAACCATCTGTGACAATATGCTTCATAGACGGTTTGAAAACTGTCTGTGATGACCTCATATCATCACTGACCCATAAACTCCGACGGCTCACGAAACCGTTTGTGATGACGTTTTTGAACCGTCTGTGAAGACCTTTTCTGTAGTAGTTTAACATTACCCTCGATCCGTTTGGATGTAGTTACTTCCATTAACGCGTGTGGATGATCACTACGAGTCTAGTTTGTCATCACGACAGACTCGGGTTGCCTTTAGACGCAAGAACTGCGACATTCATTCCATTATGGTGTGAATACTGGTCCTTTAGTTCAGCAAGGTTGATGGATCGCCAGTTTCTCCTTTTCCTTTTGCTCGTGTCTTTCGGCATCTTTACTATCTTAGGCTTGTTTGGAAAGCCTAAATTCCTAGCCCATCCATAGGGATAGGCCAGGAATTTGGATTTCCAAAACAAAGCCTCAGCGTTTTTGAAGTTTATGAGCCCTAGAATAGCTAGTGCCTCTTTGAATTTCGCCAGTCTTGCCGTGTCTTTTGGCTCGGTGGAGAACCCATGAATATTGGTCCTCTATAGCATGAACCACGTTAAACATTCACGCCTTGGGGCGATGGCGGAACCACCACAGGGAAAGCCGAGGCGACCTCAGCGACCCCGCCCTCGCCCCAAATTAAGCCACCATTGCCATGGCTCTATCAGCCATCAGGCATGACTACATGGCGTGCTCTGTGCAGCGCGTCCGCATGCTCGCGTGGGTCGAGTCTGAGGCACACCGAGGCAGCGACCCAAGGCCCAAGCGGCGCCAAGCCAATTAGACCACAAGACAATCCTAATTCAGAATCGGGCATCGCCGCATCGGCCATTCCCACACTACTACAAAAAGGCTATCTTGGGCGCCTCATCACGCAGACGATTGACCAAAACCGTCAGATACATGCAATCCTGAGCGGTTTTGGTTTAGAGACCGCGTATTCTTCGGGCCGAGCTAAAACCATTTGTGAAGAGGTAATATCACGCATAGTTCATGTTGAAAACCATCCGTGAAGTATCACGCAGACGGTTCTTGTTAATAAACGTATGTGATAATTCTACATATCAAAGAAGGTTTTCAATAAAGAACCGTCTATGAAACATCACAAACGGTTCTTAACAATAACTGTATGTGATATTACCACATATCACAGACGGTTTTTTTGTTATAACCGCTCGTGATAATATCGCTACAACCCAATGCGTTTTCTTCTTAAATCGCCATCCGCTTGGCTCCCGTCGTATCTTTGTCGCATTGATCCGCTTCGGCTCCCGATCGTCTCTTAAATCTCATGCTCCAAATTTATACCTTGTTTTATAAAAGGATCATCGCCATCGAAGATGATCATCCCCACATACTTATAAAAAAAGAAATGGTTGCCTCTTCCTTGTCGCCGCATTGATGGCCTACACGCCGCCTTTGTCGAGTACCTCTCTCATTGTCGTTGAACCGTCTTCGCGGAAAACACTGTTTCAACAGTGTCTTCACTCCTCGTCGCCGAGAATTTCTTAGGAGTAGGTGGCCACCTTCCGCCGCCTTGACATCCTCCTCCTCCACGTCTTCTCGGGTGATCTCCCACTTTCGACGAGTTTACGCGTCATCGGCGTGGTCCTCCAAAATGAGCGTTGCACGTCTCCGGGAGGCTTGCCATCACCTGAACTACGTAATCAAGGTGGCGGCGGCACCGAGTCGACGGTAGAGACCCTCAAGCAAGGAAGAGAGTCTATGGGTTCAATTCTTCTTGGTTCAACACCGAGGGTCTTGGAGACAATCAACAGCGTGTCGTGGTGGGCGCATTCGAGTTTAGATTCGTTAATGATCGAGAACTGTCCGATGCCGTCGCCGCTTATGAAGTATTGAAGACGGAGATAGCGACCTACCTCCGCCACTAGAAAAACTTTGTTTAATTATAGGTTTCTACTTTTTTAATCTTTTTGTAGCTTAACGCCACGCTATTTGGCCATATGAAAATTCCAAAATGAAAAAAAAAGTTTGGAGGTGAAGTTAATTACTATATTAATTATATGTTGAATTATTACATATATATATATATATATATATATATATAGTTAAAGCAAATTTTTAGCGATATTTAAATGACAAAATTGACATATAAACATGTAATTTCTTCATGTCATGTAAGTGTATATACAAGATAAATAGACTTGAGAAAAAAAACCATTTCACGACGGTTCCATTATGGAACTGCTCAGGATATTATCACCGACGGTTCCATAATAGAACCGCTCGTGATAAGTCTCTTTATTAGTAGGAGCCCGCCGCCGGGGTTTGCGCTTTCCTAAATCATCACTCCTCAAACAAGCATTTACTCTCGTCCGCTCCCTCCCTTTCGGCCGCCGCTTGGAGCCCGCCGCCCGTCGCCATGAGTTGTGACACTACTCTGCCTTGCACAAGATCGTGCGATAGTCGTAGTGTCTTGTGCAAATGTCGTGGTCGTGCCACAACTCTGGTGACGCCACCACCCCGCATGTCGCCCTCGCCGCCATGGCTTGGTTCTCGCTGCTCGGCCTCTGCGCTCGGCCGACAGAACTTTGCTTCCCCATCCTCCTCTATTCTCCTCTAGATCTGTTAGCTTAGTGTCTTTTGTTGAGTTTGATTTTTATTCTTGAGCCTTAAGTTGTGTTCTGATGTTTGTGTGATTTATGCAAGGTGAAGGAGATGAATGAGGGTTGTGCTGGTGGTGGGGTCACCGCCGTGGTTCCATTGTCTTGAGGTATCACCCTACCTTACTCCCTCTCTGTCTCTACCCCCTTGCTCTGTGATGAAAATGGCTAGTGCTCTGCGATGGATGCCGAGGGCTACTCTCGGTGTGGTGGGTTTAGACACCCTTGGTCTTGTTGTCTTGTCGATGAACCGCTCAATGATGTCAATAGTCTTATGTTTGAAATTGAATTGATAATTAGTTCATATTAATAGTCCCTTGCTTTGTGATGTAATGATGTCAATAGTCTTATGCTGAAATTGAATTGATAATTAGTTCATATTAATAGTCACCTTGCTCTGTGATGTAATGATGTTAATAGTCTTATGCTGAAATTGAATTGATAATTAGTTCATATTAATAGTCCTCTTGCTCTGTGATGTAATGATGTTAATAGTCTTATACTGTCTCTCGCCATTCATTTCACCTTTGTTTGTGTAATTGTGTTCATACCGGTCAAGTTCTCCTACCTCTTGCGTCCTAGGTACGTCCTACCATTCCATTTATAATCTCTTCTCTATAAAGTCTCCAGCGTTGGTACGCTTATGCCACTAAAATCGGCATCATATATATATATATATATATATATATATATTGTTAAGTAGTCTGACCACTTTAGAATTCGTCCACCTTGACATGAGAAGGATGAGGCGGTATCCACGGGCAACCTCATTGAGCCCCTACAAGTTTAAAAGTATGGATGCAAGGAGGCGTCGGGACATCCAATTACGGATGTTGTCGATAGGTAATTGGGCGTCGCTATGTTCAGAAGTGACATTGATCTTGCTGAGTACTCCGGCTAGAAAGTGGCATCATCTATCGACAACCAACAATTCTTGAGCATGTAATCGTCTTTAAACCCAACAAGAACACCAAGCAACCATTCTCACATTTCAAAAGAATTCTCAACTTGTTGCTTGGTGTTCTTGTTGGGTTTAAAGACGATTACATGCTCAAGAATGGTTAGTTGCTGATACATGATGCCACTTCCCGAAATGAATACTCAAGGCCCACGCCACTTTCGAACCTAGGTCCAATTACCTATCGACAACATCCGGTAATTGGATGTCATGACGCTCTTGGCATCCATATTTTTTAAACTTGCAAGGCACAATGAGGTTGCCGTGGCTACCGCCTCATCCTTCTCATGTCAAGTGGACGCATCCCCAAAGTGGCCGAGACTATTTAACAATATATATATATATATATATATATATATATATATATATATATATATATATATATATATATATATATATATATATATATGATATTTAATTTAATGGCACAAGCCCCACTGCTGGGGCTTTATAGAAAAATATCACAGCATTTTGACTAGCTACAAACCGCTCGTGATAGTACTTATCACAGCGGTTCTCGCTTAATAACCGTGCAGTGAAAGTATGCATCACAAACGGTTGAAAACCGTCTGTGATGATCTCATGTCATCACTGACCCATAAACTTAGGCGGCTCACGAAACCGTCTGTGATGACGTTTTTGAACTGTCTGTGAATACCTTTTCTGTAGTAGTGCCATTTGATTACCCCATTCCAGCATTTCTCCTCATCGGTTCTTCCTCCCATCCAGGCCTGCGCGCGTGGGGCTCTGGGTCGGGGGTTGCGGCGCGTGGGGGCTACGGCCCTTGACGAAGGGGGCTGATGTGCCGGCAAGGCTTGGGGCACCACACCACCGCTGGCACCCTTCTTCGCCTGGTCCTTCAGCTTCTACTCACAGGTCCTCCTCAACTACAGGCGCAAGAGGTTAGATTTCTCTTTTCTATTCTTTCTTCTTATGTTGTTTATGTTTAGTTTTCCTATTTCTTAGGTGATATGCATATACTGATCAATATTGTTGGGTTCTTGGGTTGGGTCAGTTTGAGTAGCTGTTTCTTGGTGTGTGCATCTGGGACTTCACTTAATCTTTAGTTACTTAGTAATCCCGGCAGCCGCCAGGCACAATGAGGTAGGAAGGCAGTCAGATAGCTACGGAGCCACGGTGTATTGACTATTGAATCATATTGTGTCTCGGTATTTTTTAGACTACAAATTCATCCTGGGTCTTTCAAATTCCTGATTCCACAACTGCACAGGGCAGGATCATTTCTCTAGCTTTTCATGAGAACCTCAGGTTTCCCTCCGTCGCAGCCGTGGCCTGCCATTCCACCGGTATGTGAATATAATTATTTCTCTAGTTTGTCATGATAAACTCGAGTTGTCCTAATTAGATGCATGGGTAGTACCGTGTGCCGTACCATTAGCGTCTGAATATATATATAATTGTTTCTCTAGCTTACCGTGATGAACTCAGGTTGTCCTTAGACCCACGCCACGAGTTGTGGCGTGCATCGGTTTAGTTAGGCGTTTCAATTCTAGTACGAGAAAAATCGTTGCAGCATGGCGGATTCAAACCAATTAATGCACGTTGCCATCTTAACCATTACGTGCATATATAATGAGAATTAGAGCCAAAAATGTCATCAAATTTGTGGAATCAGTCAGCTTGATCAACCTGTTGTCGTGTAGGGTGTGCGTACGTCGATCCATCGGTCATTGCTGACTTGTGCATTCACAAACAGAGGACACGTAGGGGTGTCATGTAGATCTCCTTGCACACGTGCCTTCATATATGGAATTTTGCAGTTATAACCTTGTCGATGGATAAATCACGTATTGAGACCTTGCGATGGCGGTTTGTGATCTGTCTCTCAGCTATGAAGTCATGGACAACAGCATGCACGGGTTAAGAAAAGAGAACATGACAGAAATTGCATGGAAAAAAATTACATTCTCATGTTAAAACTAGCACAGAGTAAAAAAACATTTACTTCTATTAGTCCAGCTTTATATTAGAGTACTAAGTTTTTCCCCCAATGGTACGCTCGGATACTAGTTAGGATGTTTGGACTGCATAAATTTCATTAAAAAAATTCCACATGAATTCTGTGGAAAATAGTCGAATCCTACAAAATCACTTCTGAGACCCTTTCGAACGAGGCAATTCGATTTGTTGGTTTTTTTTTCTCATTGGGATTACATATGTTGTCAGTGATCAAATGCACAAACCAAAAAAAAAATCAAAAAGATTATGTAAAGCACGATGCTTAGTTACGCATGCATTTATATCACTTTGTAGAAAGCGACCCTTGCTTCTCCACGCCTGGCTGGAAATCTTGGAAATTACACACGAAAACACGACTGGAATGGTGCATATTGTGCATGACCTTCAAGCACGTGCGATCGCACGTGCATACGTACACACAGCACTAGTCTACCGCCAAGCCCTCTGACGTCATCGTTTACGTTATCGCAACGACAAATAGCCGTAAACAAGAACAAGACAAGCTAAATCGATAAATTCGTCATCGAAAAAAAAGGTCGATAAATTCATGTCTACCTTTCTGTGATACTATCTTTCTATTATAGTTTCTTTATTTTCATATATAAGGCGTGTCCCACAGAAACTAATTAAGAAGGTTTATATTTTTAAATAAGACCGAAAGGCTTGGAAACATGTCTTATATTTTGATATGGAGCGAGAATATGATTTTTTTTTTGCGATATCAAATGGGAGATTATATTAGATTGGAGAATCAGGCAAATGTCGTAATCGAGATTGAGGAGAGCAGTCTATGGTCCATGCATACATCCAAAGACTATGCATACATAAATACATTCAAAGACTCGTAGCTTGGGCCTAGTACTAATGTGCAAGGCAGCCAGAGCGCTGTCACCTTGGGTTTAGGTCTAGATCGATGGGCCCCACGGGGCGTTTCTTTAAGGTGGTCCGGATCCTCTGCGTGCAGTAAACGCAGAGGAAGTTGCGCAAACAGTGTTGACGTTGTGTGAACAGCACACTGACACGGAAACACATGAAAGTGCGAAGCAAAAGCAGTTGGACTACTGTAGCAAATTGCTATACCAATTGACGGGGCTCTTCGCTTCTTCATCGGACCTTTATCGGATGGGGAAGGTTGATTATAATACCAATGTACTGTAGCATTTACGTATTTAATGCAGCGATACAGAGGATCCGATTTTTCTTTAAAGTGTCCTTGTTAGACCTTGGTCTCCACTCTGCTTAATGATGCGGCTAACTCCAGCTAATTAATTGTCTTGCAAGTTCCCCATGGCGACTCTCAAGAAATTAAAAGGTTTGGTCATGCTGGCGAAGGTATACGTGGTTGGCTGGTTCAATGGAAGGCTTTTTGTCGAGTGATTTGATTCTTCCTGCGTGCGGTAACCTTCTGGAATCTGGAGTGTTATGTGCATCTATTTTTTTTTTGTTTCAAGACGAGGTGCATATGTATTGGTTAACCGGTGGTTAGTCTAACTGGTATGGCACCGTGTAACCATGTCTTGTTGCTAAATGTCATGGTTCGAGTCGCACTCCACAGTGGTTATTGTCGAGCCCTGTGAATAACTATAATAACTACTCGCACACATTCGAAAAAAAATAAAAGAAGTTCAGGCTACTAACTCAAACAATTCATCTTGGATGAGAGATGGTGTCGTAGCATCAAGACTACACAGTGGGTACGGAGTACCTTTTAGTCAGGAGAGGAGTCAAATGTGTTGGTTATATTGATGAAGTAGTGAGAATGAGAGAATGAGCTCCCTCTACATGCCCTTAGGGCTATATATATAGTGGGTAAGAAGAGACATTTCCCTTCTTGTCTTTGCCTTACATTGAGAGAGATAGGGATATTTAGGTATATTTTTGAGGATACACCACATGGACCAAGTCCATGCACACATATGACTTTCCCTAGGACATCTGAGTATTGCCGACGACCTTAGGGGGCAGGGCACCTTTTGGAGCCCTCCTACGACAACTCCCCATCTACAAGGTCCAAGATCGTGAAGATAGGTTTCGTGGTCCCGAGAGGCGAGCGAACGCAATCCTTTCAACCCCTCGGGAGTCGACAAACCCCGGGAAAAATCGACGTGGGGCCGCTACGCCCAGGCATGGCCTTCGAGGCAGGCGACGCGTTGTGCCCGCCCCGCCGAGGCTATGGCCTCAAGGTGGGTGGCTAGTAGGTACGGAGCCCGTATGGGCAAAGTCGACGTGGGGCCGCCACACCGAGGCATGGCCTTCGAGGCGGGTGTTGCGTCGCGACCGCCCCGCCGAGGCTGTGGTCTCAAGGCGGGGATGAGAAGAGATAGAGCTCATGCGGGCGAAGTCAACGCAGGGCCGCCACGCCGAGGCATGGCCATCGAGACGGATGGCGCGTCGTGGCCGCCCCACCAAGCCTATGGTCTCGAGACGGGCGGCGAGGAGGGACGGAGCCTGTGCGAGCGAAGGCGGCGCGGGGCCACCACGCCGAGACATGGCCTTTGAGGTGAGCGACGTGTCGTGACGAAGCCGTCACCATACCTTGTTGTACTTGATTACTCCTTCAGTGTGACTATTTGCGTTGGTCTTGTTGGGGGCTAGGTACCGCCACCCCCCCCCTCGGGCACTCGTAGTGGTTTGCACATGCAACTTGGAGTAACGCGAAGGGCTGATGTTGTGTTAGACCATGTGGCTAGGTCTAGTATATTTTAGTTGATGAATAATTGACAATATTGGGTATTGATATTATTTGAGGCGTGTGGTGTGTGTGGACTAATGTCGGTCAAGTTGGAAAAAACTTGTGCCGGGAAAATATGTTGTTTTGGCCTTTGCATGTGCAGGGTAACTTGGAGGGGATCGTGGTCTACGGCGGTGACCGGGAGATGACTTGGTGCGAAGTCATGGTCCAGAGGGTCGAGGATGCTGGAGGAGACGGTCGAGCTCGAGTTGGGGCGCGTGGAGATCAAAGAAGGATGATGCGTGTTGAAACCACGGAGGTACATTTCGGAGGCTACAACATGTGACAATTTTGGAAGTGTCCAAAATTGGAAAGCTGAAAAAAATTAGGAAATCTTTGTTTGTTAGAATTGGATTAGAATTATGAAACCGTGTCGGATAAGGACACGTTTAGGGTGCAGGGCTAGTATATATATCCGTATACAGGGGTGTCCTGCGGAGGCAACACATATCACGTTGGGGGTATTAGGGCCGGCGGCTTTGGAGGCTTGACGTAATCTATAAAGTGCAAGCGGCGGCTTGTTTGCATGCGGCTGTGACTTGTGGTTGTGCTGGGCGAGACAAGCAATTGATGGTGGCTGTCGTCATCTAATCTGTAAGAAGAAAACCACTTTTTCGTTGAGTTAATGGAAAAAGATGGCTGCATAGTGTTTTGACCCAAGGTGTACAGCATTGATGTGCATGTGCTAATTGTAGTGTCTTGCCTTTTGAAAATTTGTTTACTGCTAGCCTCTGCAACCTTTTTGCTTGTGTTTTGACGTGAGTTGATGGAAGCTTTGGCGTGGTTGAGTTCCTAAGAAAATACATCAAGCAGATTTGGTGCTTTGGTGCGTGTTCAATCCAGTGAGGGGCTCGGGAAGGACAGCTCTCCCCTGCCGCTGAGTCGTGCGTGGACATCGACCGCTACAGACAGGAACAGTGATTTGTAGCGGCACACCGTGACATCCGAGCTTCCAAGACGACGAGAAGCCAAGCCAGGCATTGCTCTCGTGTGTGAATTCCAGAAAACAGCGCGTGATCGGATTCAACACTGTAGGGTGAGAAAAATCTTCTACAATCATTCACCCCCCCTCTGATTGTCATTAACGATCCTACAAGTGGTATCAGAGCCAAGTTGCTATGGCGTCAGAGAGGTATGTGAATCGTCCCCCATGCTAGATGGTACTGATTTCGCTTTTTGGAAGTGTCGTATGCAAGCATATATTGAGGCTCAAGGTAGTGATGTATGGAATAAGGTTTCTAGTCCTTATGTGGTTCCTGCTATTGTTACTAATTTAAATAAAGCAGATGTTGATTTAAATGCTCAAGCTCGTAACTTGTTGTTTCAAGGAATCTCTCATAAAGAATTTGATCGTGTAGTTCATATTACTTCGCTCACTTAATATGGAAGACTCTTTGTGATTATCATGAGGAACTACTAAAATTAAGAAAGTGCGTAAAAATCTTTATCAAAAGAGTATTCGATTTTGCTATGAAACCCGGTGAATCTATTGATGATCTGTTTGCTCGTTTTGAAAAGATCTTGAGTAGTTTGCGTGGTGTTGGTGTTATTCCAACCGATGAAGATAATGCTACTAAGATATTGAGATCTTTAGGTTACGAGTGGTTGATGGTTGTCACAACTATCAATCAAACCATCGATCTAGATATCAGAACCATAGATGATCTTTACTCTAGATTGAAAACCTATGAGATGGAAGTGTGCCATCTAAGATTGATAAATCTTCATCTTTAGCTCTTATGACTAACCCCATGCAAGCTATTTCTTCGAGTTCTTGTGTTGTGTCCGCTTTGTCTTCTTTCTCGGATGAGCAGTTAGAGGAGATTCGAGAAGAGTAGCTTGTACTCATCTCCAACAGAGTGACCAAGGCAATTAACAACATCAGAACAAGGCGGAGAGGAGGTCCTATCAGATGCTATGAATGTGGTGAGCTAAATCACATAAAGATGAATTGTCCCAAACTGAGGAGTAAGGAGGTCAAAGATGACAAAGTATCAACTCGTCGCTCTAAATTCAAGATTGATCCAAGCAAGAAGCACAACTATCATAGGGCAGTCCACAAGGTACTCTCAGCACTAAATGAGATTGATTTGAGTGATGTTGATTCTGGAAGCGATGATGAGGACAACGACAAGAAGGAAAAGGAGGTGGACTTCACGAGGATGTGTTTTATGGCGGCGATGAGGAGCTTAACAATGATGATCTCTCTGATGATCCCGATGAGGTAAAACCCTCTTATCTGATTTATCTTGTCTTTGTGCTTAGGTTGACAGATGAGCTCAAAAAGTATAAAAAGAAAATAAAGAAACATGATCTTGTTGTTGAGAACTTAAATTCTGAAATTGATAGACTTAAAGCTTCCATTCCTGATGATGAATCTTGTGAGTCTTGCCAAGTTTTATTTTCTGAATTGGAGACTGCTAGGTCAATACATACTAAATTTGATGAGTTAAGACTAGCACATGACTCTTGTGATGAAAAGTTAAAACTTGCATATGATGAAATTGGAAAGCTCAAGTCTAGTTCTACAAGTTTAGAGTCTAGTATTTCAAATACTCAATCTAAAGATTGCTCTAATTGTAAATTGCTAGAAGCTAGACTAAATTCATCTCAGGAATCTATTCAACAGATGCTTTATCATGAGACACTCTCTTGCACTAATTGTCCTAAGCTTAGCACTGAAATAGAAGCTTTGACTAGACGACTAAATGAGTTTGCTGAGAAAGAAAGATTGGCTCGGTCTAGTGCTTCTAAGAAAACTGTGAATGAATCTGTTAATTGCATAACTTATTCTACTTTAGCTAAAGAAAATGAGTATCTTAAGGACACTTTAGAGAGATTTTCTTTTGGCAAGAAAAATTTGAACATGATCCTAGACAAATCAAAAGTGAGTATTAAAAGTCAAGGTCTAGGATTTAATTTTATTGAGCATGCCAAGAATCATCCTCCTAAGGTTGTTAAGCTTCTTGAACCTGAAAAATTTGAAGTAAAATCAACCAAAACAAAGCGTGTTTAAATCTGCTTTGGTTTTGTGCAAAGTTCTTCTACTAATGCTTCAGGTGCTACCTTATCTGTTCAAAAGAAATCTAATTATGTTAAATATAATTGCACCTATTGTGGTAGAGATGGGCACATACATGAATTTTGCTTTAGACGTGTTAAGAAAGAGAAAAAGGATAGATTGAATGCATTAAAACAAAATCGTGCAACCTCTTTTGTTGTTCCTAGAACTAATGCGAAAGCTAGGTTTTTAGAGAACTTCTATGATGATTTTAAATCTGGTTCACATGATGGTTTAGGTTATAATTCAAATAATTCTCGTTCAAAGATTGCTCGCATTTCAAGGAGCGACTAGACAGTCCTCTTTTGGCGTTCGATCACTCCACGCACATATTTCTTGTTCTAGTTTTGTTGCTCCTATTAGTCGTGTATCTCAAGATTAGGTACCTAAATCCTTACTCACTAACTTGATACTTAAGATCTTGACAATTGTTCATACTTTGTAGACTAAATGCATAGCGGAAGGAGAACATATGGTTCATTGACTCTGGTTGCTCTCGCCATATGACCGGAGACTCACGATGGTTCTCCTCCTCACTCATGCCACCGGTGATGAAATGATCACTTTTGGGGACAATGCTCAGGGCGAGTTCTTGCAAAAGGTCTTGTCTTGGCGTCAACGACAAGTTCATTTTAAAAGATGTGGCCCTTGTCGATAAGTTGAGCTATAATTTGCTTTCCGTTTCACGGTTGTTAGATGATAATCTTGAGGTAAGCTTTAAAAGCATTCTTGTTGCATTTTGGATTCATCCGCGATCTAGTGTGCAAAATTATTCGAGTTGGTCGTTTGTTTAAAGGTGACTTTTCTTTTCATCATCTTGATCTTAGGTGTCTTGTTTCATCTGTTTCTAAAGATTTATTTCACTTGCACCGTAGATTAGGTCATATTGGTTTTGATCATCTTGCTCGTGTCGATAATATGAATCTTGTTAGAGGATTACCCAATCTTAAAATTGATAGATCTATGGATTTTGTTTGTTCACCCTATCGTCACGGTAAGATGGTTTCGCATCACATCCTCCACTCACACTTGTTATGACCGATGCACAGGTCGGGTTGTTGCACATGGACACTTTGTAGGGCTGCTAGAGTTCGGTCACTAGAGGTAAATGGTATGTTCTTGTTATTGTTGATGATTACTCTAGATACTCTTGGGTCTTTTTCATGGCATCTAAGGATGAAGTTTTTGGTCATTTTAGAGAGCTTGTCCTTAGACTTGCCATCGAACTCCAGGGGCACTTGAGCAATTAGAAGTGACAATGGAACTGAATTCAAGAACACATTATTTGCTTCTTTTGTCTTGAAAAGGTTTAGATCATCAATTCTCTTCACTTCGTGTGCCTGTAAGCGGTCTTGTAGAACGTAAAATAGAACTTTGGTTGAGATGGCTAGAATGATGTTAAATGAACATGCTACACCTAGGAAGTATTGGGTTGAAGCTGTTTCTACTGCTTGTTATATTTCTAATAGAGTATTTTTGCGAGCTAAATTGCATAAGACTTCCTATGAACTTCGTTTTGGTCATTCTCCTAAGATTTCTCATTTGAGGGTGTTTGGATGTCAATGTTTTATTCTTAAACATGGAAATCTTGATAAATTCGAATCTAGGTCCTCGGATGGTATTTTTCTTGGATATCAACTCACACTCGAGGTTATCGTGTACTCAACTTAGAAACTAACAAAATTCTTTGAGACTGCGAGGTTACTTTTGATGAGGCTAGTCACAGTACTAGACGACAATGTAGGTATCTGAGTAAAGGACGACCAAGACATCTTCTATGACTCGGCGACGATGAAAGGGTAACCCCGATCCACACTACGATACACGTATCTACACCAATGGAGTCTACAACTAGTGGCTCGCTCCTACCTCCAATGAGGTAGAGGCCACTCTTGCTACACCTATGTCACCACCGACTCCACGAGCTCCTTTGTATATTCAACGCGTCATCCTCTGAACAAATGATTGGTGAGTTAAATGAGAGAGTTCTTCTAATGTATAACTCCGATGCCTCATATGCTCATCTTTGCTTTTGTTTCTTCGTTTGAACCCCAAGATGTAAGTCACGCTTTATCTGATGAGTCTTGGATTAATGCCATGCATGAGGAATTAGAAATTTTTGAGCGTAATAAAGTCTGGAATTTAGTATCACCTCCTCATGGTCATAATGTCATTGGAACCAAATAGATTTTTAAGAATAAACAAAGTGAGGATGGTGTTGTTGTTCGAAATAAGGCTAGACTTGTGGTTCAGGGTTATACCCAGGTGGAAGGTCTTGATTTTGATGAAACTTTTGCACTTGTGGCCCGTTTGAAAGCCATTAGAATCCTTTTAGCTTTTGCGTCTTCTAAGGGTTTCAGGTTGTATCAAATGGATGTTAAGAGTGCCTTCCTTAATGGCTATATTGAGGAAGAAGTCCATGTAAGACAACCACCTGGCTTTGAAAATCCTAAATTTCCTAATCATGTCTACAAACTGTCCAAAGCCTTGTATGGTTTAAAACAAGCTCCAAGAGCATGGTATGAAAGACTTAAATCATATTTGCTTAAAAATGACTTTCAAATGGGCAAGGTAGATAAAACTTTGTTTACACTCAAGCATGACAATGATCTTTTACTTGTTCAGATCTATGTGGATGATATCATATTTGGTGGTTCTTCTCATGCTCTTGTTTCCAAGTTTTCAGATACTATGAGCAGGGAATTTGAGATGAGCATGATGGGAGAACTCACGTTCTTTCTAGGCTTCCAGATCAAGCAATCAAAGCAGGTACTTTTGTCCATCAAACTAAATACACCAAGGATCTCCTTAAATCGCTTTGACATGGGAACAAGCAAACCGGTTTCTACACCAATGGGATCCATTTGCAGTGTTAGACCCCGACGAGGATGGAGAGCTGTTGATAAAAAGAGTCTGAAGCATGATTGGTTCACTTTTGTATCTCAACGCTTCAAGACCGGATATTCATTTTCTTTGTATGTCTATGTGCTCGTTTTCAAGCTTCCCCACGTGCTTCACACCGTCAAGCGCTTAAAAGAATTTTCGGTATCTTGATCAACTTTAGACTTTGGTTTATGGTACTCCTCTTCTTCATGCCTTACTCTTAGAGCTTACTCGGATGCTGATTTTGGGGGTTGTAGAATTGATAGGAAGAGTACTTGGGCACATGTCACTTTTAGGCACATCTCTTGTGTCATGGGCTTCTAGAAAACAATTATCTGTTGCACTTTCCTGGCCGAGGTTGAGTATGTAGTCTTTGCTTCTTGTTGCTCTCAATTGCTTTGGATGATTTCTACTCTTAAGGATTTTGGCTTAAATCGGATAGTGTTCCTCTTTTTGTGATAACACTAGTGCTATTTCTATTGCTAAAAATCACTGCAACATTCAAGAACCAAGCACATTGATATTCGGTATCATTTTCTTAGAGACCATGTGGAAAAGGGAGATGTTGTTTTGCATTTTATTGATACAGAGTCTCAAGTTGCTGATATTTTTACAAAACCACTTGATTCTGCTAGGTTTGCCTTTTTGCGAAGTGAATTGGGTGTGTTGCATCCTATGAGCTTATTCTAAGGGGGAGTTTGGGTTTAAAAGTTCAAAAGCTTTGTTTATTATTCTTGTCAAAAAAAAATCATCAAGTCCAAGCCATTGAAATCGAATGAGTTGTAGAGCTTTCTTTATCATATTTATTCATGTGCTTTGTATAGCCTTGATCTTGGTAGTTTTAATAAACTTGTTACATTAGAACTAAAGCATGACATGGCTGAACACTTTGACTAGATTGATTATTGTTATCACTTTGTGATGTCTATTGAAAAGGATGAGCTTGTTTGTGAGTCTTATTTTAAATCTTGGATTTATAGCAAGTATGTCTCTCATTGCAATCCTGTTATGCTCACTCAATTTGGCATGTTATATATATATATATAAAAAATAAAGGCTTGAGAAAAGGAAAATGAAAAGATGTATGCTTCAAGCATGCCATACATAGCTGTGTATTCAAAAGAACAAAAATATGCACACAAAAGTGCTCAAATAAAAAGAAGTATGCTTCAAGCATGCCATACATAGCTATGTATATTCAAAAAAAACAAAATATGCACACAAAAGTGCTTAAATGAAAAGAAGTATGCTACAAGCATGCCACCCTTGAAAAGAAGTATGCTACAAGCATGCCACATGCAAATAAGAATTGAAAGTGAAGCAATAGATGTTATATGAGACTGCTAGCTCATCTAGATTTAACTTGTGTCTCACTATTAGGCTCTCACTTTTCTTGGTGATATCTTTTTGTGGTGCTTATGATCGGTTTAGTCATTGCTTGAGATGCTTGTCATGAATTTAAATTGCATAATCATTCCAAAAGACTTGTTGTTGACATTGCTATATGGTATATGACTTTATATGATCTAGATAGCTCCACTCAAAAAGATGGCTTGGTTAATTTACTAAATCAATGCGAAGTGACTTGGATAATCTACAAAGCTTCTTGATTTTTGCTCTCCTTGCTCCCTTGTTTTAGAATTATTCCTTCTCTGAAGTTCTTGATGATTCCATTACCAAAGGGGGAGAAAATGGGGGAATTTGAAAAAAATTTTTGGAGAAATTTGCTTTCCTTGTGTTAAGGGGGAGTTTTTCAGCTGTGGTTTTGAAGTTTGCTTTGCAGCTTTGAAACTTTCTTTTTGCAAATTTCTTTTTTTTTCAAAATTCAACTCACAACTTTGAAGTATTGTCAATGTATTCATCAAGGGGGAGATTGTTAGACCATGTGGCTAGGTCTAGTATATTTTAGTTGATGAATAATTGACAATATTGGGTATTGATATTATTTGAGGTGTGTGGTGTGTGTGGACTAATGTCGGTCAAGTTGGAAAAACTTGTCTTGGGAAAATATGTTGTTTTGGCCTTTGCATGTGCAGGGGTAACTCGAAGGCGATCGTGGTCTCTGGCGGTGGCCCGGAGATGACTTAGTGCGAAGTCATGGTCCGAGGGTCGAGGATCTTTGGAGGAGGCAGTCGAGCTCGAGTTAGGGCGTGGAGATCAAAGAAGGATGATGCGTGTTGAAACCACGGAAGTACATTTCGGAGGCTACAACATGTGACAATTTTGGAAGTGTCGAGAATTGGAAAGTGAAAAAAATTAGGAAATCTTTGTTTGTTAGAATTGGATTAGAATTATGAAACACAGCCGGATAAGGACACGTTTAGGGTGCGAGGCTAGTATATATATCCGTATACAGGGGTGTCCTGCGGAGGCAACACATATCACGTTGGGGGTATTAGGGCCGGCGGCTTTGGAGGCTTGACGCAATCTGTAAAGTGCAAGCGGCGGCTTGTTTGCATGCGGCTGTGACTTGTGGTTGTGCTGGGCGAGACAAGCAATTGATGGTGGCTGTCGTCATCTAATCTTTAAGAAGAAAACCACTTTTTCGTTGAGTTAATGGAAAAAGATGGCTGCATAGTGTTTTGACCCAAGGTGTACAACATTGATGTGCATGTGCTGATTGTAGCGTCTTGCCTTTTGAAAATTTGTTTACTGCTAGCCTCTGCAACCTTTTTGCTTGTGTTTTGACGTGAGTTGATGGAAGCTTTGGCGTGGTTGAGTTCCTAAGAAAATACATCAAGCAGATTTGGTGCTTTGGTGCGTGTTCAATCCAGTGAGGGGCTCGGGAAGGACAGCTCTCCCCTGCCGCTGAGTCGTGCGTGGACATCGACCGCTACAGACAGGAACAGTGATTTGTAGCGGCACACCGTGACATCCGAGCTTCCAAGACGACGAGAAGCCAAGCCAGGCATTGCTCTCGCGTGTGAATTCCAGAAAACAGCGCGTGATGAGATTCAACACTGTAGGGTGAGAAAAATCTTCTACAATCATTCACCCCCATCTGATTGTCATTAACGATCCTACATGTTGTTTGCAGGATGAGGCAAAAGTGGAGTGTTGTCCCCCCGTATGTTTTTGATAGGGCTCCGGGGAGCCCTGAAGCTAGCGAGGGAGAGATGAAACCGAGCATCGTCACCCATACATTTTTTTATTAGGCTCGTTTGGGAGCCTAGAGCTAGTAAGGAGGAGACGAAGTCGAGCGACGTATTCCATACTCTTTTGATTAGGCTCGTTTGGGAGAACAAAGCTAACAAGAGAAAGGTGAAGCCGAGCGCTGTCCCCTATACTATTTTGATTGGGCTCGTCCGGGAGGGTGTCGATCCTGTCATCGCCGTGTGTCACAGACGTCTCATTACGCCTGCGGCAGAGGCGGGGCCGGATTTGAGCAACACCCCGGGATATGCTATCTCCTTTCTTGGTTGAACCTGCTGTCTTCTGTTTTTTTTAGCAATTTTTCTATAGACTTTAGGTTCTCGGCGGAGCAAACCAGGGCTAGATCCACCCCTGGCCCGCGATATACTTTTGTTTGCTTCTGATGCATTACGTCGAACAGGTGGCGCCGACGCTGGAGCACGAAATGGGGAAAGGATCAAGAACGACCAAAGATGGATTCCTCGCTGCATCACCTAGAACTAAAATCTTGGGATCATGGATTGTTCACCTGTGGAGCTTGGGGGTTGGAGGAGGGGACGGAGTAACGGAGCAACCTAGCTAGCCCTAGCCGCCGTGGCGCAGTTCTTGAGATATCCCTCCCTCCCCGGCGCGCCGCCCGCCTCTGGCCATCGCCGGCTGGTAAGCAGACTGTGCACAGTGGCTTGTACTGCACGGTTCCTTGCGTTGTAGAAGCTTCTGGAAGCTGGAGTGGTTGAGGAGTAAGGAATTGGGGAAGAAGAGGAGAAACAAGGCAGGCAGGACGAAGAGGAATTTATGGGATTGGGATTCTCTGCCATTGGCATCGGTGAAGACGCACAGTGCCCTATGCATTAACACTCAGATGTTAGATCGAATGAGCACATATGATATTTATCGCTACAGTACGATCGAAATAGTGAGATTGCTTCAGCCGGACACTATTCATAACTAAAATCACTGTTTAAATTGTGATTCTCTGCAATACAACGGGATCTGGATTCAAATTTAAGGGCTGCATATCAGGTGCACAAAGTCTATTTGGTGCACATATGAAAAAACTTTTTGTTTGGGTATCAAATTCGTATAAAAAATTCTGAAAAAAATTCTAGATGTAATTTATGGTGTTTTGTTCCACCCTTTAAAATTTGAAATTCAAACTCAAAGTATGTTAGAAGATACAAAAAGAGAAATTTCGACGGATGATAGATCAAATGGTCTTTGAAAAAAAATAGGCAAATGTTACTATTCACAGTAAACTTCTTTTTTTGTATCTTCTAACATACTTTGAGTTTGAACTTCAAATTTTAAAGGGTGGAACAAAACACCATAAATTACATCTAGAATTTTTTTCAGAATTTTTTATGCTAATTTGATACCCAAACAAAAAGTTTTTTCATACATACATCAAATGATATTTGTGCACCTGATATGCTGCCAAATTTAAGGGGATAAAAAATGGAATGGGTTTTCTGTGAGCTCAGTGCCTATAGACACTGATAGCATTGGCCACATGTCAGTGCAAGCTAAAGGTTCTCAGGTACCACGAGAACATTACCAATGCTCCTATTATTCTAAAAACAGTACAAACAGTTACGAACAATTTCGAAAAAAAAAATCACATATGCAGGTTATGATATAGTACAGCATCTCACAGAATTTCAAATCCAAATTCAATCTACACATTGATAAAAAAAAAAGGCAAATCTGCTGAAAATAAAATCCAAAATAAAAAAGGAAACAAAATATAAAGTTACTATTCATTGAAAATTGTCCTTTTTGTTTCTCAATGTGTAGATTAAAGTTAGATTTGGAATTTTGTGGGATGCTAGAATATATCATACCATATCTATGCAAATTGTTTTAGCATTTTTTTTTATAACTATCTGATCCGATTTTGGAACAACGAGAACACCAGTAGCACCAATTATGATGGGAGCACCATAAATGTTCTCCTCGGGTAATCGGACATGTTTGAAATACTATACTTTCATATAAAATTTGAAGGAATTTAGCAGGAAATAGTGTAACTTCCCTAGATATTCTTTGAAATTCCCATTTTCCAAATGGACCTCGACATGTGTTTGGTTTGGAGATGGTGATCAAGGTTCAAGAAAGCACTAGACGCTAGTCGAGCGGCAGACTGGCGACTAGCGTCTAGCTAATCTAGGCACCGTTTAGACGGCTGACTTAAGTGCAGTGCAGAAGAAGAGCAGAAAAAAAGGAGAAGAGAAAGCCACAAAAAAAAAAGAGTGAAACTTAACTTACCTAGCCCAGTCCAATAGTAAACTCCAGCCCATCAGGCCCATGCTGCTTCTTTTCTTCTCCCCTCCCCCACAACACTACTGCTGCTACCCGTGAGGACTGTGAGGTAGGGTTTCCTGCTGCTACCTCAACCCTGCCTCTCACGATCTCACCTCAAGAAACAAAGAAAAGGATGGCTACAAGTGAGGACTGTGAGGTAGGGTTTCCTTGATCCTACAAGTGGTATTAGAGCTTGGTATTTCATTGATTTAGACTTAACCGTCTAAGAAAGAAAAAGATAGCTAGTGAGGGAATTGCTATAGAAAAGACTCCTTTGTTTGATAGCTCAAATTATTCTTATTAGAAAATTAGAATGTCAATTTATTTAAAGGCTATAAGTCCGAACATATGGAAAATCGTAAATGAGGGTTACGTTATGCCTCTTGATCCATCACATCCCACGGAACTTGAGGAGCGTAATGTTCATTTAGATGCTCAAACTATGAATGCTCTTTTTGGTGCTTTGAACACAGATGAGTTCAATAGAGTGAACAATTTGAAAACCGTTCATGATATTTGGACCCTCTCGAAAATCTACGAGGGAACATCCACGGTCAAACAGGTCAAATTGCATAGGCTCCGAATTAAGTGTGAGATATTTTACAATGTTGCCTCATGAAAACATCACCGAGATGTATTCAAAACTCAACAACATTGTAAATGAACTCAAAGGTCTTGGCATTAATCTTCTTGATGTTGATATTGTGTGCAAGATGCTTAGGGCTATACCGGACAAGTATGAGACATTGGTGATGCTATTTCTCAACTCTCCCGAGTTGCCAAGAATGACGTCAACTGGACTCTTGGGCAACCTCATAACAAATGAGCTATACAATCGTTCCTAATCCCGGAAGAACACCAAGCCTCTATGCAACGATACACGTTGCTAGCGGCGTGCAAAGCGTGGAGGAACTTCAAGAGCACGCTTATCAAGAATTACGTGGAGAAGGATCTGACGCCCTTCTAGAAGTATCCGTTCGTGGAGGGGTATTAGGAAGACTTTGTGGCGAAGAAGACGACAGATGATTTTAGGAGTGAAAGTGAAACACACAGGACCCTCCAGGCAAAAAAACATGCACCCTCACGGACTCGGCACGCTTGGTGTGCGGGTAAACTCCCGCAATGGAGGGATCGGGGCGAGCATGCAAGGCGGTTGGATGCCTCCCGCCATTGCGGATCTCGATGAGCGCGCTATCTGATGGCTAAGAGCGAGGTTATCTACCGCGTCTTCGGGGGTCATCTCCTTTCCAAACCCTTAAACTTGGAAGTGTCCCAATAGCTTGGTAAAATATCGAACTACCTAGTTTGTAATTACTCGATAACTTCATAGGAAGTGAAATAACATGTTGGGCTCTTGCGGGAAGAGCTAAGTACTACACAATCTTCCCAAGGCTCATTCCAGGCAGACAGGGAGAGAGATATGCTCTCCGAAGCCCTGGGAAACAAGGAGCATCTGGGTCGCACGAGAGGCATGGGTCTTTATGTTCCATAGAAAGATGGATTCATGACATACTCAAGGCGTGCAGTAGGAAGAGAGCTAAAGCCGGCGCAAAGCACAACTACGAGAGGAGATTCGTACATCCTCGAGAAGAGATCACGGATGTCACACGAGAGAGATTCGTGCATCCTCACAAATCGGTTGGAAGCCCCCGCCGCTACTATGCTAGCCAGCCCCCCCAAACGTCCGAGTAGCTGCGTGTCCAACCATAACTTAGAAATCGATAACAGATTTCCTGTTGATGATATCCCGGTAATAATTATTATCCCTAGAATGCTCGATCCATTGATAGGCCAGTTGGAATAACTAATTTTGTATCATTATGTAGGTGGCTCTGAAGTGCAAGCTCCAAGTGAGATGTTCTCCGTTGCCTCGATCTTTGCTTGGGCTAGGCGTATCCATCCGTGTCGGGGCCTTGCTTTGCGGTGTAAATATAGCGGGGTTTCGCAAAAGTGAATGTGGACGGTGTTTATGCCAATTTTGAGGTCATCCAGCTGGAGATGCACTCAAACGATGAGGTCGTGACTTTAGGGCAAGCCATTAGAGCATTCATCCAGTGGCCCAAGAGAGACATCTGCCTGGAGCTACCTGCATCGGTGTCAATTTCACGGGAAGTATCTGCACCGGAGCTACTTGCACTGGTGTCAACTTCACAGGAAGTATCTGCACTGGAGCTACCTACACCAGAGTTACCTGTACCGATGCGGCAAAGACCCGGTACATCAGATGCATCTACACCTCGTGCCCGGTTGACCTCTAAAAAGCAAGGTGACAAGGGCAAATCGAAGCAGCCCGATGGTATCCCCTTCTTGCTGTTGGCCCAAAAATTCATGCATAGCGAGCTGTTGGTCGTCCCGAAAGAGGACATCAAAACCCTAGGATTGGCTTCCCAGAGATTGCATGAATGGTACATGGAACATGCCAAAAAGATGGGTGTATAACGATGCTCGGGTGTCACCGTCAAGTTCAAGAAAATTCATTTTAACGACGAGTTTCAAGACTGTGTCTTCACGGTGACCTTCGATGACTTGTTCTTACTCTTCAACCTTGACTCCCTCGACGTCTCACTCATGCGATGCTGGACACTCTAAGTGTGTACAATCACGGTCTACGTTTGTGTAAAACCGATAAATGTCATATATAACTTCTAACTTTTGTACATATATATAGATACATGATCGTACAAAACCACATCAGGTAAACCATTAGTAGGTTTCCTCGACCCACACTTGGTCTTTGAGCAATGCATCAACGCCAATGCAACCTTCGTCGAGGAGTACATGGCGAAGTTTTTGCTGGATCACTGCGAGAAGGATTTCATACTTTTGCCCTACAACCAAGGGTAAGTTCTGCACTTGTGGCTATACTTGTTGATTTGTACTTTATAAGCAATACGAACTTAGGTTTAATGACTATGGCGACATATCTATGTAGGTACCACTAGATTCTAATTGTAATTATACCAAAATGGAACCAGGTAAGATACCTTGATTCCCTAAAGAGGTCTAATAACAACTTCATAGTTGTCAAAAATTTAATCGACAGGTAAACACATTTCCTCCATAGATAACTCTATTGTAGTCTTTCCTTCCTTTGCAATGGCTAAGGCTAAGTTTTTGGAATCACGTAGGTCGTTCATCATGTACTATGCAAAGGGAGGGAAATGCAAGGTAGTGAACCTCCGACACGATTTCAAATTCCCGGTATTCGCTAGTACATATTAATCTTATATAACACTTCGTAGTAATACCTTTCGAACTAACCAATTCTATTTTTGTAGTGCCACCAGCAGCCGCCGGGCAACACCTGTGGATACTATGTTTGCCACAACATAGAACTACTCCTCGGTTCCCCGATGACCAAAGATCCTTAGGTTTGCCAATCTTGCAACAATTATCTCATACTTATTAATTTATATATGCACGACTTTAATCTTCCTAACGACAGGTTGCAACCATCGCTGAAACTTCATTGGAACAGGCCCAGCTCGAACGCATTCGAAGACAGTTTGTGGCCTTCTTGATGTGTGAGGTCATAAGCCCAAACGGGAAGTTCCACAATGTAGATTGAACTTGATTGGGATAAGATTGAACTTTATGGAACATGTGTGCATATTTGTTCATAAATGGTTAATTTTAGTTCACCTGAGTTAATTGATTTATGAAATAGATGTGCTTGTTTCTGAAATAAATGTGAATTGGATATGCTTGTTTCTGAAATGAATGTGAATTGGATATGTACTTGTTGTGTTTCTGCTTGTTTTAAATGGCGTGGCTAGCATTTCCTGATGCTAGCCAATAAACGGAAATAGATTTAGCAATACAAAAAGAATATCACAGATGGTTCCATAGAACAAACCGTCTGTGATGCGTAAGCTATCACAGATGGTTTCATATATAAACCGTCTGTGATGCATAAGATATCACGGACGGTTCCATCTATAAACCGTCTGTGATAGTCGAATATCACATACGATTCTGAGTTAATAACTGTTTGTGATAGTCGAATATCACAGACGGTTCTGAGTTAATAACCGTCTGTGATGACCTCATGTCATCACTGACCCATAGACTCAGACAGCTCACGAAACCATCCATGATGTCGTTTTTTAACCGTATGTGAAGACCTTTTCTGTAGTAGTGTGCGGCGAGGCGCCAGAGAGAGTACAGCGGGGGCGGCACAAAGAGCAGAGAGCATGGGCAAAAACAAAGCAGGGCGGTGTGGGGGCGACATACCTCGATTCGATGGCGGCGACCTCGATTTGGCGGTGGAGATGGCGGGAGCAACCTCGATTCGGCAACGGGGATGGCCAGAACCCCTTGGCACCCGCCTCATCGCCGCAAAAATTTGCCGTGCATTTGGTTTGTTATCAATCCC